>VXAY01007087.1:630377-698987 GCA_013399855.1 Oxyruncus cristatus
CCGGCCAGGCCCCCCCCCCTGACAGCGCCGCACATGTTTACGCGCCGCGCTCTGCCGGCGGCAGGAGGAATCCGAGGCAAAAGCCGAACAGGATCGCGGGCGGGAGCATGGAGCGGGGGCTGCGGGAGCCGGCCCGGCCCTCTGCGCCCGGGGGCAGCGCTGCGAGGGGATGTGCGGGGCCCTGCGGGGTGACGGCAAGGGGCTCTGTCCTGGGAGGGGGGAGACGGCCCGCTTCCAAGCGAGTCCGCTGTATGTGCGCCTTTCCAGCTCCGCGTGTGTGTATTGTTTGTGCCTTTATTCGGATTTTTCGTAATGGAGGAAAGCAGGGTAGGAGAGGCAGGAAGAGGTCAGCGGCGTTTCCACATGGGGAACGGAGCGGCTTGATCCCGAAGGAGGACGGAGGAGTAAAGCGGGAACAGTCTAGAGCTGACTCGTTTTGGTTACACTGTTCACTAAAAGAGACTTTAGGGTTGATGTCAGTGTGGTATGCAAGCCAAAAAATGTGGAGTGCCCTCCTCAACGCAGAGTGTTCATCTCCAAGATAAAGAATTTATGCAAATAAAACTATACTATTTTATTATAGGTAGCAACATGATCAAAATAAAATTGTACCGATTGCTTAATTTATTGGTGTAAATATTTTTATTTCTGGAGTTGACTGACAGCTATGTAGTCTATTTTTTGGTTCCACAAGATTTACAATGGAGTTTCCATGTAAAAAGTGAGTCTGAAAGTGTTTTTATGTGGTCCTGTAATATTTATGGGTTTTTGAGTGTCTAATTTGTTCATTTTGAAAGGAACAGCTAGTTATTTTCTTTGTAATTGCTGCCTCTGCAAGTTCAGCTTTGAGTTTAAGAATCAAGCTGAGTTCTTCGACACTTCACTGAGAAAGAGGAAGTTGACATGCCAATCTTGCAGTTTTCTTAGTATATATTTAATCTAATTTGCATGGGAAGTTCCACCTGAATTAAGACAATTAATGAATACATTTGCTTAAAATAGTTCAGTTATTATCTTTAGTTTCCTATATCGTTCCTTTAATTTCAGTGTCATTTCAGGGGTTGTTATTCACACACATGAGCGAGAAGAAACAACTTTGAGAGTCCCCCAAATTTTTTTTGTGTGTGTAAAAAAAAAACCCCCAGTAATGTATATATGGTTATTTCTATTATGTGCTCAAACATTTGCATTACAGCGGCCTATGTGTCCTATGTTTCTGCCTTCAGTGTAGACTAGTTGGGTTTTTTTGTCCTGCATGGCTTTTGTTAAGAAAAAGTGTTTTGTCTCTCTGGGTTTTTTCCCCCCTTCATGTTCAGTCAGCTAATTAAGTAAGAAAATGTTAGTCTACTTTTTTCAAGTTTATCCCTTTGTTTTCCTCAGACTAGTTAATTTGTAAAAAGAGGAACTGTAGTCACTGTACTTGTACTAGCATGAAACTCCAATGAGCTGACCTCGTTTTTGGAGGGGGAGAAACAAAGCCTTTTAAGAAACGTAAACATGTCGATGGCATGAAAGTACTTCATGACAACAGCAAAACCGCAGGGGGGGGGGAGAGTTTTAAAAAGCCATGCAGGTCTGGTTGATGTTTATTCTCTCGAAGTCCAAGGATCAATTGTCCAGAACTCCTTTCCTTTCCATACCAGTAAGGCTACTGAGACCTAGTCAATGTTTCTGAGCAGTAACTGAAAAAAGTAATGTGTGATGGCTGGTGAATTTTGCTGCTTCATTCCAACACATGGCTGGCACTGGGACCTCCTTCATGCAGAAGGCACAGCCTTGTCTGCAGGGTGGCATTTTACTGCACAACAGCCAGATGCAGAAGTGACCCTGTGCTCCCCACTCAGTTGACAAGTGGGGCAGAGGCACGTTACAGGAGCGACGATTTCGCTTACTGAGAAGGGGGTCGGAAGGTTGCCACCTCTCCTTTTGAGCAGCATCTGGTAGACAATTTTCTGCCTAATATTGTCAATCATTCCCTTGTTCTTGAAGGTGCCTGGCTGTCCTCCCAGCTGGAGTGAGAACTTCAATGATCACTATAAAGCAAAACAAATGCAAAGTTTACAAAGGGGGTGTGGAGAAGGCAGGTCCCGGAATAAAGAAGTTGGCAGGGGCTCAAATGCCTGGGATTATGAGGGAAGTGGAACACACACACACACACAGTTAATATATACGCTGGTTTGAATACCGAAGCTCAAACAAATGATCTGTTGCACACTAAAAAGTGAAAAGTGAATGACTACTTGAGCAGGTTATGTTTGAAAAAATATGTGGTGATTATATGTGCAGAAAATTGAGGGTTTCTTTGCTTCCTCTTGCTGCTAGACTTTTTTAAATGTAAGGAACTGAACCATAGCATCAGTCTGGGAGGAGGTTGGGGCAGAGGGGATCTTGCCTGTAGTGATAAAAAGCTGGCATTCATGGACAAGGGGAAAAATATTCAGACATTAAAGAAATGTATTGTCTCTTGCAGGCACAGTTTGAAAGAATAATAAAAGAAAAAATAAAAAGGAGAGCTCGTTGAGGCAGGATTGTGGGTGGTCCAGTAAAATGCACACTGCCATGCATCTTCCTGCTCCTGTGAGGCAAACTAAAGCACACCCACAGCAATGCTTGTTAGCCGTGCTAGTGCTTCTCGCTGCTGGCAACTGCATGGCTGAGTGATGGTCCCTGGTGGGAGCAGTTGTGGGACCAGTGAGCAAGGAGGTTACAGAGTAGTACCTCCATGAGCATTATGGAAGAATACCTGCTTTTCGAAGGAACTCATTCCCCAGTGTGGTGTCAGGCAAACTTTGCCTGCAGTGATGATCACTGTGCAAAGTAGCAGTAGCTGAATGGAACAAAATGTCAAACAGATCAATTAATAGTTATATTAAAAATGAGAGGAATATTTAACTGTAATAACTGAGTAATGGACTGTATAAAATGTTTGGAAAAAATAAGTATCATAAGAAAACTTCACCTGATGTTAATCAGTACAGAGTAGTTAAGACAGTGCTAGGAAGAGCTAGAGTTTTTTTTTTTTTTTGTGGCTAGTGCACA
Source organism: Oxyruncus cristatus (assembly GCA_013399855.1). NCBI lineage: Eukaryota > Metazoa > Chordata > Aves > Passeriformes > Cotingidae > Oxyruncus > Oxyruncus cristatus. Next base: position 633,417 of record VXAY01007087.1, read on the forward strand.
GGGCTGCCCAGTAGATATACTGAAAAAATTAGACAATAATTATTCAAGGTGAACTGAATAGCTGCCACTGTAATTCACCTTCACAGATTGTTCTAGAAGAACTTCTAGAGGGGGACAGATATGCTTGTATGTACTCATCATCTGAATTATATGTCAGAGAAAGACATTTTTTTTTTGGAAATATGAACTGATTGTTAAGGTTAGAGGCAAAGAAGCATCTGAAACACTTCTGCTGTGTTGGAGAGCTGTGTACAGAAAGGGAGTGCGAATGTGCACATTAACTTTTAATAAGCTTGGAAATCATTGACATGTAAACAGCTATTATTCCAGCCTGTACTTTTGTTAGAGTTGTAGTACAATCATGAGATATCTCTGTTGAGCTGTGATACCATATTACCCCCTGTATCACAAGAATTTACTTCATGTCAGGCTGTGGCTCTGGGCCAGAATTGTTCAGCAGTTCACCCCAAGAGTGCTAAGACTGAGTCTCAAGGAAAAAAATGTTGACGTGTGATAGGGGATTATGGCTTGTGTTTGACTCAATTATTTGTGAACATAAAGATGCCAAAGAGGACTGTATCCAGGATTCCTTGACTGTCCTTAGAAGACTTCTTACATAATTTAGCTCCCCTGGGAAGCCTGTGAGGGCAACATGAGTTCAGCTTCAGCTCCATTCATACTGCAAGTCAGACAGACTGGGACAAATGGATCAAACAGTCATTTCTATCTTTTGTTTGTATCAAATACTGTGAGAGAAGTTATTCTTACTACAGCTCCAATCTGGCTCGACTGAGAAGTGCTAGAAATCTTTAACCAATCTGTTGTAGAGTTGTCAACACTGGCTTCTCATTGCATTTGATAACCCAGCAGGAGTCAGAAGCCCTAGCAGCTCAGATTACTAATAGAAAGTTGGTCTTCTCTAAGCCCCAGCCTGGGACTGCCCTGCCCCTCAGCCTGGTGAACTCTGGACTGCCATTTCTTAACCCTCCTGACCTCAAAACTATTATATCACTTCTCCCTCCACCAGAATCTTGTTACACTTTTCCTCTGTCACCCTGACTGACTGTTGCAGGGCTCCCCTCCTGTCCTGCTCTGCTTTGTGATCTGAGGGGCCATGATCTGCTCGAGTCCTGCGGGGAAAGAGGCAGCATCTTGGGGGATGGAGCACCCTCCTGCAGGCAGGCAGGCAGGCAGGCCTGGGATGTTTTGTTTGTTCCTGAGAACCTGTCTGAGCCTTTCTTCTCTGCCTCCTGCTACCAAAACAGAGAACCTAGCTAGTAATTTTTGAAACAATTGTTGAACTGACAAATGAAACCCTGATTATTGGTTAACAATCTCTGCTTTTGTGCACTCACCAAACCTTGGGGCAAGAGGTGTCAAGTCAGCTGTACCTTACAGCAAGTCCAAGAACTAACCCGGCAAAAAGGCTGAATAGGGAGTTCAAAGAGAGGCTGAAGTGTGAGTTGTCATGGCAGTTAATAGACGTGCCTGGGCAAGCCCAACTATCCTTTATCACCACTGTTTTCTGCAAGAGATCCTTTGGTCTCCATTCTGTTATGTGCAGTGCTCATGCTGGCTCACATAAGCCAATTCAGTAATAACACATTCAGTGCAAATAATTTCTAATTTTTGGCTCTGGTTTTGCTGCAATTAAAGCATGCAGGCCTTTGAAAAAAGTCAAGTAAGTCTCTCAACATATATCCCAATACATAGCAGATAGGAATAGGACCCTCGGTAACATGATTATAATTCAGATAACAGTGAACACAAGCCCCTACAGAAAACTACAATTAGTTTCAGGTGTTATTCAAATGATACAAAACATTTCAAATAATTTTAAGACTAGGAGGTATTGGAATGATTCCATTTCCGTGCCTTTGAGGTACAAGTATTAAGGAACCGAGAATACCATCATGTTGGAATTCACGTTTAAGGAAAACCTAAATATAACTTAATTATGTCAAATCAAAACGTTAACTCTGAACATTCAGCATAGGAATAAAACAGACAAAAATAATTTCTCCTTTATCTTTCTTCCACAAATCTATCTTTCATGCAACATAAGCTTCAAAAAACTACGACTGATCAACCAGGTGTCAAGAAGCTAAGTGCGCATGCAGTGGCAGGAAAAAAAACCAGAACATCTTGTGGCACAATGTACCAGGGGGTTTGGCTGCTGTTCTGCTGTGAGATGGGCCGAGCCAACATTAACAGTGCAGCTGGTCAAAGCTGTGGGAAAACATCTGTAAGAAACACTTTTGGATGGGTGGGGAAATACTGCTGAGACCTGATAACGCCAGAATTTGCCAGCAATTTTGTAGCAGATCTTGTCCAGGGATGTATAGGCTCTGGGAACCTTGAAAGAATAAACGAAAACAACTTTCTTTGTGAAGTGGGTTGAAAAAATTCAGACAACTTACATAGTTGGACATGAAAAGTAACTTCATTATTTAAGAATGGGTACTGTATTATCTGTAATTTTTTGCCTAGAAAGTGCTGTATGCTATATTCCAGAATGAAAAATATAATCACTTTTTGATGGACAAATGAACCTAGGGTGAAGCTTGGCTCCATGTTGACATATTAGGTGTACATTTGGCGTGTTGGCATGTGGCTAAAACAGAATGTGCAGGGAGAAAGGTACTGAACACTGAAAAGGGAATTACTGTAATTCATTTGTAAATGGGAAAAAATATATATGGCTCAAAAATAACATGTAAATGTAGCCTCAAGACTTATAATGGAAGAGGTTAGGAAAAGCATATAACAACCTTAAGTATAATTCAATCTCAGGAGGCATTAATAAATGGCATAGAAGCCTATAATAAATTTAAATGACAACTGCAGTAACTTCAAACTGTTGGGAAACTATTTTGATTTTTAAAAAAACTTTTCAGAAAGGCATTTTAAAGCTTTAAGCACAGAATTATGACAATTTAAACCATAACTATTTCCCTGTCTGGATAGTTTTCTCCCCAACAGGGTTTAGATAACACTGCTTCAATTATTGAGCAGGGGGGGGGAACAAACAAAAAAACCAAAACACACACACACACACACACAATACCCACAAACAAACAAAAAAACCCCACAAACCAACAAAACCACAACCATTTCTTTGTGTTTTTTCCTCCAAAAGTTCAACTTTTCCCCCCATTTATCTTTTTCAGGGGGGAGAGGTAAAATAATCTTTTCACTGAGGCCCTAGACATCTGGCAGCCTGTCCTGCAGGTGGAGGCTGTCAGTCGTAGGGGCTGAGCGCGGCAGGAGGCGGCCGAGCTGAGGCACGATGCAGAATCAATGAGGTTCGAAAAGATCTCTCAGATCATCGAGTCCAACCTATGACTGAACACCACCTTGTCAATTAGATCATGGCACTAAGTGCCACATCTAGTCTTTCCTTACCACCAGGGTCGGTGACTCCACCACCTCCCCGAAGAGCCAATGTCTAATCATCCTTTCTGTGAAGAAATTCCTCCCAGTGTCCAACCTGAACCTCCCCTGCACAGTTTAAGACTATGTCCTGTTGTCGCGTCACTTGTTACTTGGGAGAAGAGACCGATCCCCACTTAGCTACAATCTTCTTTCAGGTATTTGTAGAGTTGCAGAGAGAGAGAAGGTCACCCCAGAGCCTCCTCTTCTCCAGGATAAACACCCCCAGCCTCTCCTCAGCCGCTCCTCTAAGACTTGTTTCAGACCCTCCACCAGCTTCGTTGCCCTTCTCTGGACTCGCTCCAGCCCCTTTATGTCCTGTCGAGCACTCCCGGCCCTCCTACCGTTTAGACAGACCCGTCGCCAGCAGGGCCGGCCCGGGCCCCGCTGTCCCGGCAGGGCGTCCCGGGCCCGGGGCGGGTGTGTGTCGGGGGCCGGCGCCGCCCGCAGGGGAGCCCGCCTGCTACTGCGGGCGAAGGCAGCGCGGCCCCGCCGCCCCGCGCCGCGCCTGGCGGAGCCCCTGAAATAACAAGTGAATTACAATTCTCAGACTATTCAACACAGTATTTTGGTGCTGCCTAATTAATGAGAGAAGTCATTAATATGCAGGCCAGTTATTTTAGAAGAAGTTAATTAAACTGATTATTTTAAGACAACCTTGTCTGTTATCCCTCTACCAGCAGCATGTTGACCTTGTAACTTATTTCACAACTTAGGCGCAGAGATGACCTTAGAACAAATTGTCCCCACTAAACTGTCAAACATCAGACCTAATAGTTGGAAATGTTCTCTGCTGATTTCACCGCAACATGCACACTGAAAATTCTGTATCTTGCCTTAGCTGTGTCTTGAAGAAAGCAGGGGAAAAAAATTACCATAATAAGGACAAATGGTACGTGGCTCCACCTGGCATTAGAACAAACAGATCTCCTGTGGGGTTGACCTGGTTCCATCACTGCAGATTTAGGCATGATTCTCTTACAAGCAAGCAAATACAGTGACTTCATGAGATCACCTGGTGAGCCTTAGTAGTATACCAGATTACATACCCAGTAACTGACAAACAATTGCCAGTTCCACATTTTACAGCTTCAAATGAGACCAGCCCTCCCATGTTGTATTTTATTGTGTTTTGGGTGGGTTTTTTTTTAAACATACCAAACACCTACATCATACTTGATGTCCAGACATCTGTCCTCATGGAGGGACACACAGTGGTATGCCATATGTTGTGGAACAGTTTGTCCTTCTCAGTGAAANGGCGGGCGGGCCGGCGCTCAACAAGTCCCAGGGGAAGCGGCTGCCGGGCTCTGGGGGCGGCCGGTGTGGGCGGCTAAAAGCGGGCGGGAGGCGTGGGGCGCCACCGGTGTCTGAAGGGGTTTGAGCATCGGGAGTGGAGACTTGGCTGGGTGAAGCGCGGGGCTGCCGGGGGTGGGAAGGATGTTCATCCCGGTCGTGTGCGCTGAGGTGTTTTGGAGAGCCGTGTCCTGCGGGCTGCCCGGGGTGGCCGTGGGGAGGAGACCTGTGTGGGTGACCTGTGGAAAGTTTGGGAATGGAGCGGTACTGTGCAGAGGCCCGATTCAAATGCCGTGGAAGCATGCGCGGGCAGTGCGCGGAATTCGGTGCGTTTGGGAACAACCTGCTGAACACACCGGCTGAGATCCCGCAGACTTAATGATTTTATCATGGAGAGTTTTCTGTAATTATTTTCCTCTTGGGATAACCAGGGTAGTAAGATTAAGTCTGTGTGTAGTTCTGCAGAGGATTCATGTGATAAATGTGCAGTGGTTATGGAAAATGGAAGTTTAAAGGGCATCCATTTGAATTACTTTTTTTTAATCTGGGTAGTGATTCTTTTTAATAAGAGTTCAGGGTTAGCGAAGTATTGGTGCCATATTACCATCAGGGTCTTTCCTGTACCCATAGTTGTTAAAAAAAAGAAAAAAAGGAAACCAGTTCAAAACAAAGAACACATAAAATCCCTCAAGTAGCAGCAGAAATACAAGTTATCTCCATATTGCTTCAGAGCAAGATTGTTACAGTACTGACAGGATCAATGTGATGCCATAGGGTCATTGGAGTATGGTGAGGCTGTCAAAGGCCATGAGTTGTGGTTATGGTGTGCCTGGGTCAAACCATCCGTGGTGCTGAGACCTGACAGGCTGGAACAGCTTGGTTGCTACAAAACCTTTTGATGCTTGACTGGTAGCCTTAGAATGAAGGGCAGCATAACATGTCCTATCTGCCTCCTGTTCATACTGAAACTCTTCAGTGGAAGAGGAGGCTTAGAGGAACTTCATGTGTATAACCAGTAGGAAAAAAAAAGTGAAATTCTGAAGTGAAGCACAGTAATCTGAATTATCAAGTGGATTACGTAGGTATAGTCTGCATATAACATGGATTATAAGAGTGCACTGTTCTCTTTGTCAGCCTGCAACATGCTTTCAAGTAGCAGGACAGTTAAAGGTAGCTGGTATTTCTGCCTTATACTTAAGAGTATGCATGCATATAAAAACATAGTTCTTGCATGTGTTTACTTGCTTGGACAGTAAACCTACCTCACAGATGTGATGAGTAGAGTGATACCTATTAGGCTACTTTTAGTGTACATAATCAACTCTCCAGTCATTTTTGGTAACCATGTGCACATAGTTACCCTCTTTGGAAGAGTATGTCTAACTGTCATGACCTGCTAGGTTTCTGCTTTCTCTGTTTATACTTTTGAGTGCTATAAACTAAGAAAATTTACAATTTAACATTGTAAAGAAATTATCTTTGGTTTCTGTGTATTTCTTTAGGGATTGTTGGTGTGGGAGTATATAAAGCTTAATCTGAGTGTTCTTCCAAGTAATTTTAAAGCTACAGATTAAACTTGAGAGAAGCAGGCATAAAATGAATACAGAGGTCCAATTGCAAACTGTGGGAGGGTAATAGGACTGGCACGATCTGGCTGTGATTTGTCAAATGGGATACCTGCCAAATGGAGAACTAGTGTGCAATCAGCAGCATTTAACTCCCGGACTTGGCCTTCTGAGCTGGGGACTGGGAGCAAAAGAAACTGAACGGTGTCCAGTGCTGAGAGAGGTTGTAAGTTGTTGCAGTGACCGCTACTCTTGAGAACAAAAGATGTCCTGAAAAGCATCAGAATTCAATCAGTTTTGAAAGTGAAGTGATGTGAGTACTGGTTTTACAGTGTATGTTGTCTGGATAATGCAATTAAAAAGCATCACATAGTGTTCTGGTGTGCGGTGTAGGTACAGGTAATTCACACATACACTTGATGTGTGTGCCCTTGGGTGGAATGGCATTTTAAAGCTGGAGGTTTCAGGGGCTCTTGGCAAAGTCACTTATGTGGACTGCCTGTGATACAGGGGTGAATGCATCATAGGTCCATGATGGAATTAATATTGTTAAAAGGTTGCCTGAGAATTTGTTCTAGTAATCAAGATCAAAAAAGTAGCTGTACCATTAGGTCGTAGAGCCATGTTGTCTCCTTCAGAAAGAAGTCCACTGTGTGGCTGCATCACTGGTAGTCTGGTTTTGACCCTCACTCTTAAACATGGGGATAGAAAGAGAGGAAGAAGTACTTTATAAAGATGGATCTTATTTCTCCAATTTCTGAAGCCTTGGAAGGAGAGAATAGATATGGCAGAAAAGAGATTAAGAGAGACTGATAGTCATGGGGAATATACAAAATTTGTTTCTTTAAATTGCTGTAGCCATGTAGATGTCCAAGTGGAGAGCATTGGAGAACATTTTTGTTGCTTTTTGCTCGTGCTCTTTGACATACCAGAAGACGCATGAGTGTGCTGTGTGTTATTAGTGGGGTAATGGCGGAATAGCCAGAGAGTCTTTGAGAGCCTGTAAAGCCTTGTTAAGAAGCGCTGTGTTTTCCTACTTTGTCAGAACTAGTTCATTAATCTGTATAGATAAATAACACAAAGGTGCTGACTGTATAGACTCATTTTGCACATGAAACTCCTTTCGTGCAGCCCATACTTGCTTTGGCTGCGTTTGGATTTCCAGCCACTTGAAACTAGGTGAAAAGAGTAAATAGTGTAATTACCAGTACTTTGTCTTGAAGTGTGGATTAATTTGCAGTACTGTTTAATTCATCTTTTGTATGAAGCCTAGTTCAGATGCCAGAAACAGCCATGTTTGTACCATGCTGGGGTTAATGCACCCTGTGGAAACTGCTGGTTTTGTTGATATGGAGAGGAGGTTTTGAAGTAGGGTCCATCAGCAGCCTGCAGTGCTGAGTTTATCAGGTACTTGGAAGAAAGCCCCATTGCAAGTAGCAGAGCTATGCTAATTTGCCTGTAAACCACTAGAGCACTATAATTGAGAATTTAGGGTAGTAGTGAACATGGGTTTGTGATAACATGCCAGATTGTTGCAGTATTTTCTCTACTGTTATAAATAGTGAAGAGATTAGTGTTTTCTTCTGTTTAGCCTAGTTGAGTTGCCACTTCTTCTCCAGCCCAGTTTCTGTCCCCAGGCTTAGAGTATGGACAGAGGACATTCCTAACCCATCTGACTGTGGGCACTGCTCCTGCTTCTCACCTGTGGAATTACCTGTTTCCGATACTGGCTTGTTTGTGAGCACCTCTTGGTAGTTAAGAAGGATTAATTTCCTACAAATGTATTTGTTCTTACCAATACGTAGCTTCCAAAATCATGGTAAATGATTATATGAAAAGTCTGAAAACTAAAGGCCCACAGAGCTGTCTGGTGATACTGGAAGAATATGAAAGCCCAAGCTGTGTAAGGAAGACTTTATCTTCACATAGGTATGGCTCAGTTTTACCCACCTCACAAAGTGAAATTTGTGACAGATACACAGTACAGAGCATTTACAAGTCTATGCCAGAGGGTTCAGAGTAGGGGTGGCAGATGTAGGAGTTTAGTCCATGAGGAGTATGCTTTTGGACATGATTTCTGTGGTTTGTAATGTTTTGTGTTGATTTATTTGCTCTCTTTTTTTGTTTTAAAGATAGAGACATCTGTGTGGTGTGTGAGATGCAGAAGAATCTTCAGAGTTTGTGTGGAAGAAATCAGTTGCTTGTTACTAACGTGTGTTGTTTGGCTGGGTTGAATTTGCTTTCTACTCCTTTGCCCCTTTCTCTACATTCTTTCTAAAGCCAGGTGTGAATTCATTGCTGCCGTTTAACTGAGATTTTCAGCTTTGCTGTTTGAGTGGACTGTAGGCTTATGATGGACGAAACAAAGTGGGTCTTTTTGCTTGATTATAAAAGTGCTTTTGAATTAAGCTTTCATATGTGTGTGCAAATGTATTCTAACAGGCAATTTGCAGAATTCCAACTTCAAATACTAGATTTGCTTAGTGGAGGAGAGACCTCATAAGACACAGTAGGAACTTGCACACTAACCTAAGAGTAAAATGAAATGTTCCCTCTCAGACTAATAATGATAATGTTATTTTTATAAATACTGCTAGTTATTAGAACATTGGAACTCATGTTTTGATCTTGGAGCAGGATCCTGTTAGGTTAGGCTGTGTATGAACTCAGAACAAACATGATCCTGCTCTACTCTCTTCTATGAAGTAGAAGACTAACACAAGATATGAATGGATACTGTTGGACTGTGAGGAACAGCTAAAGGGTGAGACGAGAGTCAGATAAACACCAGCTGCTTAGCCATAATTTTGTAAGTAGATAAACTTAATTGATTTTTAAATTTTAACTGTCATTTGGTTTCTTACAGTTCTTAACTGAAAACCTGCCTAGTGAAGTTGATGTGGAAGATGCATACTAGATTTGGGATTTTTTTTCTTCCTTATGAAAAATTTAAAAAGTTTATACATAATATGGATTACTGGAGGCAGAGCTGGGAGTGGTGAGATTGTAGGATGGTATTCCACTCTCCCATAATAAAGAATGAATGGGTGTAATTTGCTGAGGACTTTTTATGTGATTTTTTTGTTGTTGTTTGGACACAGACCAAACATAACCACTTTGCCCTTAAAAGGAATTGTGTTAGAAAACTGTAACTGTGGAAGAATAAAGGTGAAGACACTAACAATTTTGATCCTTATTTGTTACGCTCTTTTCAGTCTAGAATGAGTCCAGTTGAGAATTATCAGTTGGCAGTCTTCAGCTCTGCAGTACATACCAATGGATAGAGATGTGCTAGAGATGTTTGAGGTGGGAAGGGACCTCTGGAGATCATCTGATCCAACCCCGTGGCTCACGCAGGGTCCCATAGAGCTGGTTGCCCAGGACCGTGTCCAGATGGGTTTTTAGTATCTCCAAGGAGGGAGACGTCACAGCCTCTCTGGGCAACCTGTACCTGTACCAGTGCTTGGTTGCCCTCACAATGAAAAAATGTTCCCTAATATTCAGAGGGAACCTCCTGTGTTTCAGTGCCTCTGGTTCTGGAACTGGGCTCCACTGAGAAGAGCCTGGCTCTGTGCACCCTCCATTCAGGCATTTTCAGACATCTGCAAGATCCCTCTAAGCCCTCTCTTCTTCAGGCGGAACAGTCCCAGCTCCCTGAGCCTTTCCTCATAGGAGACATACTCCAGTCCCTTAATCGTAGAATTATAGAACGATTTGGAACGGAAAGGACCTTAAATAACATCCAGATTCAAGCCTCTGGCCACATGGGCAGGGCTGCCACTCACTAGACGAGGTTGCTCAGAGCCCCACCCAACCTGGCCTTGAACACTTCCAGGAATGGGGCATCCGCCGCTTCTCTGGGCAGCCTGTTCCAGTGCTTCACCACTCTCTGAGTAAAGAATTTCTTCCTAACATCTAAACTTCCGTCTCTTTCAGTTTAAAACCATTTCCCCTTGTCCTGTCACTTTTTGTCCATATGAAAAGTTCCTCTTCCTCCTTTTTATAAGCCCCCTTAAGGCATTGGAATGCTGCAGTGAGGTCTCCCGGAAGCCTTCTCCAGGTTGAAATCATTCCGGTGGCATTTTACTGCACTTTGTCCAGTATGTCCATGTCTCTCCTGTATTTGGGATCCCAGAACTGAACCTATCATTCCACGTGTGTCCTTTCTGGTGCCTGGTAGAGGGGCACTTGCATCCACTTGCTGTCAGTACTTTTTCTGACACAGCCGAGGACACTGTTCAGCTTTTTTTGCCAGAAGGGCTCATTGCTGGTTTGTGTTCAACCCTGTGTCCACCAGGAACCCAGGGCCTCTTCTACAAAGCTGTTTTCTAGCTGTGTGACCTCCAGCATGCACTGGTGCCTAGGGTTATTCTTCTCCATGTGCAGGACTTCACGTTTTCCCTGGCTGAGGTTCCTGTTGGCTTCCTTGAGGTTCCTGTTGGCACATTTCTCTGACCTGTTGAGATCTGTCTGTGTGGCAGCATGACTGTCTGGTGTATCAGCCCTGTTTTGTGATCCTTTCTGAGAGATCAAGGTGAAGCTGACCAGCCTGTAGTTTTCTGGGTCTTCCTTGAAGATAGGAGTGACATTTTTTTTTCATCTGAAAATTAAGTATTGAGAAAGTGCTTTTCATGGGCTGGTAATTAACATTTGTAATGTGTCCTGTGGCAAATGTGGATGCGGAGACCATCTGTGCCTTTCTTGATCCTGTGGTCTTGGATCTTTCTTCACATCCGAGGTTACAGAGGAACCTGAATTCTGTTAGATCAGCTTTGAACCCACAATTCCTACTCTGTGTTTTCCTGGCTGCTAGATAATAAATTCCAGTTTTATGAGACCACCAGATAGATCTTATTAGACTGTGGGATAAATCAGTGTCTCAAAGACAGCAAGGATCGGGCTGGTCCTTGCTGGTGTCTGCTCTGTAAATACTGCTGTGGATTGAGCAATGATGCTTTTATATTTTTTTTCCTTCAGAATAAGAGTGGCCATTTGGCTTTATAATACTTTCAAGTGATTTACTGAATTGCTTGTTTCTAAAAATAGTGAGCAGCTTGAGTATTCCTGCAGCTTGAGGCCAACCCAAAGACTACAGAAGGGTTGGTAGGCTAGAAGGGAAACTCTTAGTAAGTGTTTTTGTTTATTTACAAAAATTGAATGAAAATTGAATACAAGGTGAATGAAAAGAGCATTCATTGGCTCTGTGATCAGCTTCAATTTCACAAACTTGTGTTCATGTTTTTCACTGTAGCATGTTGTGGAACAGAGCACGTAGGAATTTAATGTTATCGCTGTTGCTGAACAATCTGTGATGGGATCACTTTCACTGCTCTGGCACCTTGCCAAACTTTCCAGTCACAAATGATGATTGCAGTGACATTTGTCTAATTGTATTAAAAAGTACATGTGTGGGTGGTATTTGTTGTTTGACAACAAAACTAATGAAGACAGGAAACTGAACAACTTCTGTTTCTTGAACCTTGGATAAAAGCACAGATCGTTTTATTTGTCTTTTTGCAAAACATAAAGAATCCGATTTCAGTAAAATCCTGACCCAGCTGAAGTTGATGAAGTCCATCTAATTTAAGCAGATTTGGGATTTCAGCCCAATTACTTAACCACAACTGTGAATCCATTATTCTCCTAAAACCTTTCCACAGCAGTCCTAATAATTCTTAAGTGTTGCTTCAAACTATAGAAGACCGTTATGGTCACTGAACACAGAATCAGAGGGAAGGTAAAATACCTCGATGATTAGATACTGGAGTGTGAAATTCTATACCTCATTGTTTTACCATCTTTAATGTATTTTTGTAACATGTTGGATAAAAGGTTATTTGAACTTGAGATGGGCAGTGCTTTTATGACAAGCAGTCATAAGACTGGATGGTTACTTACATTTTATTTTCTGCTTCAGCAGATAAAGTGGCTGATGCCTACATCATACTGTCGTAGAGAGCAGGTTGTGCAATCACCTTTTATAAACTGGACTTCGTAAAGTTGGTGAGCTAAACATTTGAGCCAACCTGATCTCTTATGTATACATGCATATCCCTTTGAAATGGCAGAAAAAAATTCTTTTTGAGTCAAAAATGATTTTTACCTCATATTTCTCAACAAGTTCCTTTCTTTAATATAATTATTACAAGTGTGAGTAGTGCCAGAGGGGAAAAAAACCCCTGCTTTTTCTACTTTAAAATTCTTTAAAGAGAACACTGTGATGCGGTTCTTGCTGCTCTTAGGTCCAGGTTAGTGGTGGTTCATAAGGCTGTGGAAAGCAATCCTCATCTGGCTTAGAGCTATATGGAAAAAGCAGAGAAATGAATAAGGGTGAACTGGTGTTTGCTAAGGATTTATGGTGGCATTCTGCTTCAACATGTGTGGCCACCACTGTTTCAGACAATTGTCCCTACTTTTGGAGAGCTGGAGAGAAGTGGTTGGTCTTGAAGGTGTTTCTCTTTCCATGCTGGTAGGTCCAAATGCTGGAGGAGCAGCCTGAGCAGCACAGAGTGCTTTGTGCCTGGGCACTGGGTAAACAGACGGCGTTTGCTGATTTGATGTTTCATCAGTTCCAAAAAAGGGTAAAGTATTCTTCTCTCTGTCCTTCTGTCCTTCCNGCTATATGGAAAAAGCAGAGAAATGAATAAGGGTGAACTGGTGTTTGCTAAGGATTTATGGTGGCATTCTGCTTCAACATGTGTGGCCGCCACTGTTTCAGACAATTGTCCCTACTTTTGCAGAGCTGGAGAGAAGTGGTTGGTCTTGAAGGTGTTTCTCTTTCCATGCTGGTAGGTCCAAATGCCTGGAGGAGCAGCTTGACAAGCACAGAGTGCTTTTTGCTGGGCACTGGGGTAAACAGACGGCGTTTGCTGATTTGATGTTTCATCAGTTCCAACAAAGGGTAAAGTATTCTCTCTGTCCTTCTGTCCTTCCTCCAGCCCCCAGCCACTCACTTGCAACCTTGTGTTTGTGCCAAAATTAGTTGTGTGCTTTTCAGGGCACTGAAACAGTGGGAAATATGCAGCAGAGTGTCTGTGGATTCTGTAATGTCCATCACTTAAGGTGGATCAGGGAAGGGCTTGTCAAGCGTCTGGATAATGCAGATGGGATATCACTGCTAGGACATGTGTAGGGAGGAAAGAGAAGGTTAGAAATGGAGTGAGCCATCATCCTTTAGAAAACAAACTTCGTGACAGTTGGACTGTGCTTAACTTTGGGCTTGGTGGTCCTTCAGGTTCTTAGTGAAGGCTCTTCTCCCATAAGATATCATTGCATCCCTGTAGTGATTTGGAAGAGGGCTGGTTTCTTGAGTGGCTGAAGAAGAAAAGGTTGCATTTGGCCTCTGTGCGTTTTTACTTGTGTTATTCTGTTGCTTCCAGGGATAATGAGCTGTAACTCTGTGATACTATTTCTTTGCATAGTCAGACTCAAAAATAAACTCCTTTTTTTGGCACCTCTCCTACTCTGAACAGGAAAACTGCTACATTTCTTTTGTCTCAAGCGGAACATAGATTTGGGAGGCTTGTAACTGGAGGCAATTCTTCTTGCTTATTCACCTCCTCTGAAGAATTGTGCTTTCTAGTTCTAGGCTCGAGATCTGATAGAGAAGATAAGGACAGGGGCTTAATTCTGATCTTGTAATATCTCCTTGAGACTTTCAGCATCAGGATCAGCACTGGCCCTTGAAACTTTCATTCACAGCGCCTATTTCATTCAGAAGTTACAACAGTTAGATGTATCTGGGAACTACCTTGGTTTGATTTCAGTGAAATCCCATAATTTAAACAAACAAATAAAAAAGAGCACAGTCTCTTTATTTCCAAGATGTAAAGGCAAATGGATTACATTTCCACACCCTTTTAAGTGATCTGAAATCAGCAGCATCTCATCTCAGATGGCTGCTTCCAAAGTCAGACAATAACTTCTGACCTCAGAAATACCACACCTGTATATCTTATTTGTGAGAGATCTTGAAAATAAAGGCAATCTGGTTTTATTTTCATTAGGGATGTTCTCCTATATGTCTCTATCCAGACAGGAGGAGGGCTTTCAAATGCAGATGATCCAGTGAAGGTTTTTTTACTGAGAAGCAGTGAGGCAGCATTTCCAAAGCCTTATGCTAAGTATGGGGAGTTCTCTACTGCCTCTTCTGTAATCTGATTTTTTTGAGCTCTACTTGCCCGATCCCGAGTGAGATTATAGAACTGATAGTACTCTTTGAGCTGCTGCCATCCTTACTGATCCCAGATCACCAGCAAATATATAAGAAACTCCACTTGTTTCTCTTTACATCTTCGGCAGGGGTCCTGAAATAGTTTAAAGGTACTTCTTTTCCACATGAAATTCAGGAAGTAAAGGTGATATTGATATATCTATCCATAAAACAGGCCATATACAAGGCTGTATTAAGGTACATAAGCTGTTGTGTACAACTTCTTAATCTAGCCAGAATCAAAATTAGGGGCAGCAAAGACAGTAGAGACTTCACTAATTGGTTTTGGGACTGTCTTTGCATCTTTTACCAGTAGGAAAAGTCATCATTTCATAGAAAATAGATGTTCATAGGCATACAATAGAAAATATGTGCGGTTTCAGAGCTTCAGCCAGTGTAAGAACACCTGGTTTGAGGTAGCTCGTTAATTGCAGTTTGTAATTACAACTGGTAATGTAATAGAAATAAGTACAAAAAAGTTGAATTGAACTTCCCTGCTGCCCCAAGTTAGCATGCTTGGTTTTGTCTCCAATTCCAGGTTTTTTTAAACTTTCCCAGAGGTGACCAGCAAGACCCAGTTGTATCCTTCTCTTTTCTCCTTCTGTGCTCTTCAGCCAGCCCGGGGCAGACATTTCCAGGCTCTCTCCTTTCCTGTGTGTGCCCATAGGTTGCTCCAGTGGTGTTGGGCATTGCTCATGTTGCTTTTGCTGCTGGAGAGGTGAGGGAAACCTGCTGCTTGGGAGGCACCCTTCCTTCCCGCTTGCATGGCCAGGCATGTAGGTCCCTGTGAGAAAAAATACGTGATAATTGGTTTAGTTCATTTTAAATTCACTCTTTGTGAAACCACTAATTGGAAGGGCAATTATGGCTGCCCATTCTTGGCCCACAAGTCCTTTTTAGCATGGTGGAGTACCAAGCACTCGATGGTGAGCGTGCTTAGCAAAGACTGAAGTGCAACAACAGCATTGTTAAATTAAAAATGAACCTGTTTTTTGCAACTATGATCCTCTGCTTTCCTTCTGTTTAAGGCTTTCCAAGGTAACATCTTAGTTTTTAGGTGTTTAGAGTCAATGTGTTTCCAACTTGTTTTATTTAAGAAAAGGAAAATGGTACTGAAATACCTCTGCTGAGATCCTGACAGAGATGCCAAGCCTGGGGGCCAATAACCAGTTGAACCCAGGTGGCCTGATTTGCAGGGTGGTGGCTGCAAGTCATCCCCTTGCATGTGCAGCATATCCAGAATACAGAACATGGAGTTATTTCTTTGAGACTTAAATATTGCAGGCACATTTTGAAGATACACACATTCAATAATTAGTATTAAAATTTGTTAATTGTTACTGATTGGTGTCTGATTATCCTAGAAGTTTCATCGTGTACTTTTCTGTGATGAACTGGCTATGCCTACATATGGGATGGGAGAGGAAGCTGCCATACTTTAGTATCTTCATCCCTTTGTTTATGTGGTGGAGAGAAAAAGGCTTCTAAAATATCTCTGAATAATTTTTGTTTAGACCTGAAAATGGTGTATGGGAAGGACCATGGATTCACAATGTTTCTTTACTGTCTCCCCCTGTAGTCTTATTAAGACCTTTCTGTCCAGTTTTAATAACGTTTGTGCCTCTTGTGCCAGTTAGTACAGAATTTCAGATGTCGCAAGATTGGTCCTTGTTTTATTTGGGGTACAACAGGTACCTGAATGGGTACTGGATTTCAAATGTGGGAGTGAAAGTTTCTGTCATTCATCTGGGTAGGTGCTCTGTAACTCAGAAACACCTTTAACTGGTCCTGGGTTTCACGATTTTCGAAGATGAGTTAGATTTAGCCACGTAAGTGCTGCCATACACATGATGATGGGAGGGTAGAAACTTTTTGCTGACTCCAGTTCTTGCTGCCTAACACTGTATTGTGAATCCAGGCAACTTAAAATGCTTAGATTTTGTATTTTAGTATCTAGAAAATATGTTCTATGGAAGGTTTTCTATATTTTCTGTATTTTCTATATTCAGTTAAATGATGAAGATAGGGACTTTGTCTTAGTCTGGTTGAAATGAATAGTATATTACTGTACATTAATGTGTATTATATATTGTAAAGAACACTTACAGTGACCTTAAAATGCATTATCTTCTATATTGTTAGAGACCAGCAATTTACAAATGCTTAGAGTGATTAGGTTGACATGGTTTATGTGTAATGAGCAACCACTGGTGAAGCGAGTAATTAAATGCAAAGTATACTCGAAAATGTAATAATACATTGAAATTCAGGGCAGATTATTTCCAAGCATCATTACGAGAATCTGTCTTATCTCTTTGTGTTCCAGTATGAATAGAAATTTCTGGCAAGATGGAAATTCAATGCATTCTTTCCTTCCAGTTAGGACACTGTTTTAAAATGTCAAAAATTAGAACCTTTTTACATAAAAAATTCTGTTATAGGAACTTGAACTGGAAATACTGTACAAAGTATTATGAGTGAATCAACCTTTGTCGTTCCAGGGATTTAATTTAAATATTTTTTATTTGGATTTAATTTTGGTAGCAAGTTTGGTGTTCCTCATTTTGTTTGTTCTGTTTTGCTTTGAACTTTACTCCTGATTTCTTTCTTTTTGAGAAAAGTGGTTTATCCTTGTCCCTAGAATGTAGCCTGGCTGTTCAGGCTGGCCTGAAAAAGGTCTTGCAGTTATTGAGCTCTTGTTTTTGCTGAACAAATGTATGTCATGTTACATACACACATTTCATTATTGTTTCCCATTAACAGGCTATCCGAAATGTATTGATTCCTTCTTTCGCTTTCCCCATTGAGCGGCATATTTGTTCTGCAATGGATCAAAAATGTTGCTAAAGCCATGTTTAAAAAAAAAAAAAAAAAAAAAAAGAGATACTTTTGTTTTCTTACCAGTTGGGAGTTTTATTGGCAGCCCCTTACGCTTAGGACGCTTATATCTATTTCAGAAAATGGAAAGAGATGGTCACAAAGCCAGAATGGAAAAACTGTTTATAAAAAACAGCAGTTATACAGCAGGTTGGCTGGCGCTAAAACATCTTGTAACTATTGGTGGTTTTTTAACTAGTGTTTAGTCAAAATAGTTTTTTGATGGAATTAGACCACCTGATTACATAGTAAATCAGATGGAAATCAAAAATCCTGGTCCTAAATTTTAACAGCTATGTAGTGTTAATATTGTGCATAGGCCTAGGACTCACAATTAAGTTAAAATTATTTATCTATTGACAATGCAAATATCCAAAATTGGAGCAGTGGGTTGGGTGATTGGTGTTGGGATGGGGTTTTTTTGGTATGTGTTTTTTAATTAGCATGCTCCCCCCTTCCCCCTTTCCTGCCACCCCCAGTCTGGAAAGCAGCCAGTGTGGCTCGTGAGGCATCTTGTTGGTTTTGGAATGAAGTGACGCTGAGGTTGAGTCCAGTTACAGTGGTCTGTAGCTGAAGTAAAGGAAATACAGCTTTTGGGTTGAGGGAGAAAAGGAAGTTTGTAGAGAAATGGAAACCTGGCAATGGCCCCAGGATTATTAAGATAAGGTGGGGTTTTTTTAAGATAGTTTCCCCAAATGTATTCCCACTAGCATGGGTTTTTTTATAGAGAGTCTTGGATGCAGTCAGCTTTTGTACAGATGCTTCCCTCACCCTCATAAAATAATTTTATTGGGTTTTAGAGGTACTTCTATTACTGTTGTTGTAAAATGAGCTTTTTTATCTGTATGAACAAAACATAATGGCACAAAGTAGGCCACAGTTTCAAAATTATTTCATTTACCCAGGTCTCTAGGATTCAAACTGTGTATGGAGGGGACTTTCTCAGACATCTAAGTCCTTTCAGAATCCCAGTAGACAGAGTGAGGAGAAACCAAAGTTAGCTGGTATTCCTCCAGAAGATTAAGGGAGCCTGCTGGGCTCTCACGCTGTCCTGCCGCCTGACAGCATGGTGCCAGCGTCTCTCTGCCGAGCCTGTGTTTGCTGGCCTGTTTCGTGGCAGGCAGATGCAATCACATGTTCTTCAGCTGGTGTAAACTGACGTAGCTTAATGGAAGGTGCTGCATCGAGTCCCAGGGTGGGAGGCAGTGCTGCTCGGGGAGCAATGCTTTGCCCTGGGCACTGCCTTCTGCCTGTGCACGTCCGTCACATCCAGTACCCACTGCCGACTCCTCATTGGGAAATCAGCCCTTGAGTTGTTTGTAAAACAGTCAGCAAAGTAGGCATGGTATGTGGCGTGGCAATTCTTTCACTAGTTTTTTGTATTACCCTCTGTCTGTGTAAACCATTACAAAGCCTTTTAAAAATTAGGTTTCTGCTCCTGGTGTACCCACCTGAATCTACAGGTGCTGCACCAAAAAAAAGGAAAGAACATAGGTGTGAGTAATTTTCCCATTTGAAGTCGTATTTCTATACAATTGGGTCACATAGAGGTAAATAATACTAATATTTTTGGGAGTTTAATACTTTCCATTGTATAAGAAACACAGATATCTCGATGCCTGTTAAAGGCTAGAGAACTGTTTGAAAATAACCTACTTTAGTTTTTAAGCAGCAATGCACCATAAGCAAGGGAAGATGATAAAGTCCAGTCAGGTTGTACTCAAGGGATGACATATGTAGTCTGTCCGATCTAAGTCTCCATGTTTGCATATGAATGTGATAGGTCTACTTATTGTAGTGTTTGCTGATCCTGTGAATAGGCAATGCAGTGGCTGAGTTGTCTGTTTGATCAATATTTTTTTTTTGCTGTTCAGGGCGAAATCCAAGCTGAAATTTAAGTGAAATTGGAGAAGACTGAAGTTTGACTGCAATGTCAGCATCTTATCAGGACATACTTTTGGGCATAGCAAAAATTGACTGCAGATAAGTTAGGGCCTAAACTACTGAAAAGTTGCAGCCTGTACATCCTTTGTAAGGAATAAAGAAAAATTTCTTTAAATTCCCCCAAATTTGTGTCAGTGTCAATTGGGCTCGTTTAGGGCAGGACTTATATTGCAACACATGGTCTTGATTGGGGCATGTGCAGTTCAGGACTAGCAATTTGGTTACGTCAAGATACCACCAAGTAAAATTTCTATAGGCAGTTTAAGATGGTTTTTGCAATGAAAAATTATTAACATACTTCTGAAAATAGTAACTGTGGTAATCATTTAGCTGTCATATAGAGTATTAAATTTTGTCATTTAATAATAATGAAGCAAGCAAGAACTGTAACTTAAAAATAAAGCCCTCAATCTAAATATATACCATTGTCTTGCCAACTTCACAACAGAAATGGAAGGGCTTTTGTAATAAAGTTTTTACTTAGAAACCAAAGCAAGAAGTGGCTTTCAGTTTTTGCAGGACGATTAGAGAAGGAGTAAAGCCACATCAGACCCCAGCTCTGGTGCTGCCCCATGCATGAGCTCCAGCGCGGAAGGCACAGGTAATACTGAGCTGTCGCTTCCAGGTGGTGGCATAACTGAAGTTTCTCTTGCCCAGTAGTGGTGGAGGTTGTCCAAGTCAGATGAGGGTAACTGCAGAGAGAAACAAAAATAGTTTTTAAAATTTACTGGTGGTTTATAACTCCCGTTTCTGTGACTGATCTTCCAAGTGATGTTGGTTGCCCCAGGCCAGGTTGCAAAGGACTCAGCTGAAAATAAACTGAAGGTTGCTGATGACTTAAGGGTGGAAATACGTAATGAATTGCATAGAAAACCAGCCTATTATGAAGTGGCTTGTGTAAGTGCTAATTCATCAAGTGTGTGAAAAAAACCTAAGTTTTTATCAGCAGTTGATACTCGAGGCAATAAGGTGGCAATTCCAGAGGTATGATGACAAGAAAAGCCAAACCATTGGGGAACAACACAGTTATAAATTTTGAGAACAGCAAAGGGGAGAGAAGTGTGAAGTACTGGAAGTAAACTGAAATAAAGTGGTGCTACATAACTGGCGTTACTGTGGTAATATCTGTCTGTCTGTGAGACAGGCTGTCTGCTTGGGCTAGACCTTCCACAAAATTCTTGCTGAAACGTGGACTTAAAGGGCCACCACAAGCCTCAGAGAGGTTAAAAGAATGTGAAGGATTTATGAAAAAAACAAAAGTTATTGATAAGATATGACAGGACAGTCAGTTTATCTGGAAAAATATATTGGAGATTTTCTGTGTTAATCTCGGAACTGTGAGAGCTTGAAATCAAAGGGGTCCTGGTCGTTAATCAGTGTGTTTGCCAGAAAGTGAGGAACCTGATCATTCAAGTGACTGTGGCCCTCAGCTCTCCCCACATCAATGGCTCCTTGTGTAGGTGGTTGTATTTCTGGCAAAAGACCCCTCATACCCTTCCAGACAGGGCAGGTGTCTCAAGTGACTGAATTAAAATAGAAAAACTGCCTGTGGAGCAGGAGAAAGCTACTGGGGAGTGCCCACCAAAGGGAGACTCTTGGCTTTCTCTCATGATCATCTGCTTCTAAAGCAGAAAAGATTCTTTATATCCAGTCACTCTCAAGGGAAAGTTCAGAAAGAGGTTAATATTGCCAAACATCTGTTGAAAACTGAAGGAAAGGAAGAGAGTTAGTCTAAGCAATGGATTTGGTCTTCTGCTGTTTCTGGCCGTTTAGCCCAAGAATTCGAAGTGCTTGGCAGCAGCTCTCCAACTTCAGCATTTGCTTCTGTGGTTTTTGTCTTTCCTCACTTCCATATGCCTGCATGGGGCCAACTATTAATTAGGGCATGTTGACGTATGGGAACTAAGGTGTTGTTTGAATGTATTTGAACTGGATGTGGATACATTTGATATATAAGAATAGATTATCTGGTATCACAGTACAAATATTCTATTTATGTTTTAGGCTTTAGCTGTAGTTTGAGCCTGCAACCTTCTGTCGTCACTATTAGGTCTGTAAAGAAAACTCAATTATGTATGATACAATATGTTTCCTGAAACTGAGTAAAATACTACAGTTTTATAAGACACTTAGAGAGTTGGATATTGGAACTTGGGGATTTTCAGGGTTTTTTTTACTTTAGGACATCACTCATGTCAATTTTCAGGAAAATTGAAGGCATCTCTATATGTGTTAAGATTCTCAGACTTTGAAAAAAGGGCTTATTATGAATCTAAGTTGAAGTTTTTAAAAAATAAATCAGAATTAAATTTATCTTATTTATATGTCTTCTCCTAATTCTGTATGATCACATGCTGACTGTTTTGTCTTCCAGACAGATTTTCCCAGTAATGTGTCATCTGTTTGTGTGTGAAGAAGCGTAAAGTGACTAATTCTTTCTACTGTTTACATTCATAAAGTAACAATTCTTGTTTTGTTCTTGAAGAAACTGCTAAAAGCCCTTCAGTGGAAGTACTAGAAGCAATTAAATCATCAGTCCTAAGTATATTTATGCCTTAGCGATTCAATATGCTTTACAGAACAAAACAAAATTACCTTGGCAAGAATGTCTTTCCTGTGAACTTAAAATTGTTTGGACCATTTTTATACCTGACAGGGTTTGAAATCTATAAACAGAGAGATTTGTGGAGGGAGGAATATATCTTTATGCATAAATATATACATAGGGACATGGAATAATTTTTTGGATGATGAAAAGGAGAAATAAGGGGGAAGTGTTGACATGGGAATTTCAGTTTATTGTTGCTGTTACTATCTGAGGGCAACACAACATGGATATCTCCACTGTAAAGATCAGCAATAATTTATAAGTATTTAAAAATCCAGTTTGCTAGTCCTAGAAGGTGCCTGGATTTGTCTGAGATAGCATATGTGGCATTACCTGCATGGAAGTGCCTCTGTTCAAGGTGAGACATTATGTTGGGCCATACTTTGCTTGGCTGTTTGAGTTGGGTAGAGGCATCGTCTGCCAGATGGGCCTGCCTTCGTGAAGCTGGGGAAGTGTACCTGGCCAGGAAATGGCATTTCAGAGGAAAATCTAGATCCTGGGCTTTGTTTTGTTTGCTGGGAAGATGGACTGGCTTGGTTCGGATGGCTTTCCAGCCTCTTCACTGCAACCCTGCAATAGTTTGCTTTATAAACACTAACACATTGTATTCCAGAGTGGTAGTGTATTTGTTAAGATACCTATATGCTTAGGTAGTCTTTGCTTATGGGAAGCAGCAGACCTGAACATCTGGGAAGTGCTGGTAAGCAGAGAGACAACCTGACACTGCTCCTGTGTGTGTCCGTGCTCCTCGTTGCTGGACAGGCTCCTTATGGAGATCCTGCTGGTATCACTTGCTCCCCTTTGCCTTCTGGCAGCTGAGTTTGATCATAGCAAATTATTTTTCTGCTCCTGAGAAACCCTGATTTACAAAAACGGCTGTTAAAGAATCCAGTGAATGGCTCTGAGAAGCGCTTTAGTAGTTGCCTTTTATGTGGATACATTCTGACTTTTTTCTGGAATTTTAGGAGGGCTGCTAGGATTTCTTTTCCATAGTTATGCAGCACAGATGTGTGTACATTGAAGATATGTTGTATATAATGCGGTTTCCAACATTCTAATTCAAATACTGATTCAAATACCTTTTTCATTTAACATTGAGAGGTAAATGATTGCTTTATCAAATGGACTAGAATTGCTTGTTTTCCTGGGTAGTCTTCAGAACTGTTGAGAAATGAATGGCAGTGTCTGAATTTATGAAGGGCAAAGAAATGGTATTCACTAATTCAAAGAACTAATTAGAAATAAATGCCTGTGGGTATTGGGTTCCCCCCCCCCACCACATTTTAGGAGAATTAGAGGAAAATTTAATAATTGCTTTCAATTTTTCAGGCAGCCAACATCAAGCGTGAAATGACCTTCCCTGCATTTCAACAGGAGGATGTAAAAAGTGACATCAGTCAAAAACTGCCAGACCAACAGTTTCTCCTGTTTGCCACAAAGGAGGAAGATTTAAAAACAGCAGAGACCAAAAAACTAAATAGAGCTCATGAGTATGAAAAGGAAAACACTCGTTCTGTTTGTCTTCTGGAACAGAAGCGCAAGGTTGTTTCTTCAAATATTGATGTGCCTCCAGCAAGGTAAGAAGAGTTGGAGTTTTTTTTGTTGTGTTTTCTTTTAAGCTTTTTTCCCTTTTTTCCGTGCCTTTTTTTTAATGGGATATTAGATGCAAGTTTCGTAAATAGCACTGTGAACTGCTAAGACTAGTATTCGTGCCCAGGCAGTCCTAAGTCACTCACAACTCCCCTGTTTGAGAGATCTGACACTAGCAGCAGAAACTGAGACTATCTGCAGAGTAGGACTTGGTATTTCTTTTTTAATGTTTTTGCTTTTAGAACATGCTCTAGCTGCGGTACTTGCAGAAGAGCATGTAGCTTAAGAGGAAGAGGTTGTTGACCCAGCTTCATCCTGAGAAGTAATCTTCTAAATTAGACTCAGAAACATCTTACCTGCTAGCAATTTATTTTTTTAAATATTTTTACTGTCATCCTAGCAAGCACTTTATATGCATGAGAACGTGCAGTGCATAGTGAGGATGTAATATCTTATATTCTGTTACATCCCTGTCTGGGTATACCTACGGGTCATAATGTGGTCTGGGAAATGGGTCCGTAGAAAACTGTGGTGAGGAAAGACCAGTGCAGGGAAATCAAATTTATACAAAAGGGGGATTTGGGGATTTTGGTATTGCTTTTTAATTCCTTTAATTTCTTAATTAATTCCTTGAGGATCTGTTGCGAATGCACATAAATGTTTGTGTCTTCAGCATTTGCATCTGTGCGTTACACTTTTAATTATAAACAATTTATAGTGAATTATTTTGAGAAAAATAATTGTTCTTTAATCTGAGCCTGACATATATCACAGCAAGAAATTTAAGGTATATTTGTCTGGGTTGTTTTCTTCTTCATATTTAAGTGAAATAGTAGTAAGAGAGAAGGATAATCTGGAGAAACTGAGAATTTAATACTGGCTAGTGATTTAAAGAGAAGGCCCTTCAGAAATACAGAGTTTAGAACCTTGAACTTCTCGAAGGACATTACTGTTTTGAAAGAGAAAGGGAATGACTCCTCTAGGAAATGCTCAACATTAATATAAAAGAAATATATCCAGTAATGCTGAGCAGAATCTTTTCTATCATTGGTGAAAAACTGACAATAAATTGGATAATCTGCGTTGCAAGATGACAAGTGCTGCTGGGTATTTTTGTTCATGATTTCGTGTTGGCATCAGTCTATCTGCAAAGATTTTTCCTTAACCTACCTTACTCACTTGCACATAATATTCAGTAAAAGGCTTTTTGAGTTTATAGTGCCACTTAAAAAACTTGTAGTCAAAATGAATACTTAGTAGTTTTCCGGTTTGTTGGCTTTCTAAAAACCAACATAAACCAGCAGGTTCTGCCATATCATCCAGAACAGGATAACTGCTTTCCTCTGTTTTCGTCTGGCTCTCATAGGTATCACCTGTGAAAACCACAGAGTTCATGAGCATTTTGACAAGATTTTTTCCCCCATAAAAATCTACTAAAAAGCTATGCATTAAAAACATGAAAATCTTAGATACTTATTTGAAGTTTTCCCCATTAATCAACCCCGTAATGTCTGAGTGCCTATCTCATTCATCCTGTGTGTTTCAAAGCAAATAGGATCACCAAAAAATTTAGGTCAGGAGGGACCTCAGGAAGTCACCCAAGCCAACCTCCTTCTCAAACCATATGTTAGCATTTCCCTTTAACAATTCAGACAGATAAAGTACAAGATTTAAATGTATTTTTGTGTGAGTTCAAGATAATCCATTTGAAGTAGTAGTTGAGCTCCCATTTCCCATAGCTGCAAGATGCAAGGAAGATCCCTTCCTTGGAGGGATACATGCATTTTCCCAAATGAGCTGGAAAAGAGGATGATGAATAAATATCTTTAATGCCTTCTTAAGGCTAATTGTGACACCAGTTGTGAGCACAGGCTAGTTTAGATGATGGGATGTAAGTTCATTTGCGAAGGTGTCTTCTAAAGTTGTTCTTTGTTTCTGTATTTTGTTGGGAACAGAAAAATTACCGTATTATATTGTTGCATGTTTTCAGACATGCAGGTTGAGCTCCTGTAATCAGAGATGATATCCCCAGAATAGAAAACAAACTTAGAGTCTAAATTCAAATAGCATAATAAACATTTTGGTCATTCTTGCTACATTTTTACAATCAAAGTCAAGTTTTGCTTTTAATCTGAGGTGAATTATTGAGCCCTTTGTCCATAACAGACAGGAAGAACACTTAAACCTTGTTTGGAGATCTTCCTAAATATTTGTTGTTGTGATGAAGGGAGTGCTTGGTTTCTCTTCCTGTGCAGCACAGTTTGATTTCTCAGTCACGTTCTCCAAGAAGAGTCCATGCATTTGAAATTCTCTTGCATGCTTCCTCCACTCTTCTCTTTAGGACTATGCTGATAGAGTTGCATGTTCCTGAGAGGTGATTTCCTCCTCCCTTTGCCTCCTGCCTGGAGTTGTTGGGTTGACTGTCCTCTCCTCCGATAGGAACACCCATCCACCTTTGCAGATTGGTCAAACCCAGTTGTGGAAGATCATCTTGAATTAATCAGATGATATTTAAAAAAGCGTGGGAGAAGTAAGGGCTTTAATGTGGTCTTCAGTTTCTTATTGCTACATGCATCCTCTTTACAAAAAAAAATTCAGCTATTATTTTGAAATGGGAAAATGCTACAAAAATGAAACTTGTTATTTGTTTTGTTTTAAAACCCTGGTGGAGCTGAGGGATTTACCGTTTCACTTCATATGCTGAAGTATAGGGTAACATTAAATTTTACAGTATCCCACTAAACTCAAGACAATATTTAAGTGATTTTGAGACAGAAGTTTACCAAACTGCAGATTCCTTATTAAGATGGACATATGAGTATCTCCAAAAGAGTTCTGAAAAAGTATTTGCAAAAATGGCTGGTAAGAGCATGGATAAACATGCTTCATTTTGACCACAAAATAAAAACAAAGCCCATCCCTTCTTATCTGTTTTTAGGAGTTTCAGTGAACAATCTCATGGAAATCTTTGTGAGTCACTGTATCTAAAATAACCAACAGTTCAGAAAACACCAGCATAATAAATGTTTCTTTGAGACATTCAGTTGCCAGGCTTTCATTGTTGCTTATAGACTCTGAAACTTTAGAAATGTGAAAATATCTTGGTTTAGTCCTAGTGTTTTAGTGAATGGTAGTCAAGTGTGCTGAAAATACAGGAGATGGAACTGTAGCCTTATGTGCACATGCAGGAGAAAAGGAAACCAATGGAAACGAAGGACACTTTAGCGCTTTGGCTTTTAGTGATATCTGGAGAGAAGGAATAGATCCATACTATTGAATCGCTCAACAGTTATGCACTTACCTGAAGCCTGGCAAGTGTGGGTTCAGGTTCTTCTGCTGTTGTGTTTGGAAGAAGGACCTGAACTGGGGTCTTTGCTGCACAAAGAAAATGTTTTACCATCGAAATCATGACATATTCAGGTGCTTCACAGGGCAGCTCTTTAATGTAATAGTGTCAGGCTAAGTGCAGCAGACTTGAAATAAATATTTTATTGCATGCAAGAGAATTTTAAGATTGAAATTAAATTACATTTTTAAGTTCATTATTTATATTGTCTGTTTCATCTTGCAAAAATACTGTGGACCTTTCTCTCTATGTTAGTTGCTCTACTGGAATTGTCTTTAAGATTAAAACAGGAGGAAACTATGACTTTTTCTTAATGATTTTTTCTTAAAGATTTTTATGTTTGGAATGCAAAAAATTAAATGACAGGTTAACAGCATTAAGTCTTTCCATTTTCATTTTTCTTCATTTGGTAATTTTGAACAAAATTTATATGAGCTAAATAGCTTTCCTACTTCTAAAACTCAGATAAGCATAAATGAAACCATTCAGCTTGAGTAAATTAATTGATATAATAAGGAAATTTGAATTCCTTACTTTCCCTTTAAAGTGTAAATTTAGTCGTAGTTTTGATGCATAAAGGACTACAGTCTGACCACTCAGCTGTGAACTGCAATTATCTCTGAGAATTCTGTAGAACAGAAGAAAATATGCTTTAGGTTGACCTCCAGTTCAAACAGGAGCGATCAAACTCAGCCAGATCCATGGATCTGAGTAGTGAAAGGTCATTTTGTAGAGACAGTGGTGTCACTGAGGGACTAATCACCTTGGGTGATGGGAAGAAACAAGCCCAGGTCTACCAGTGTTTCAGGCAGCTACATCTGTATAATCAGAGATGATATCCCCAGTAGGCAGTGGTGTGGAAGTTAACAGAGCCTTCTTGCTTATTTGTATTTTCACCAGTTACTTAGCATCATGCAGGCTTAGTTCCAAAGAAGGTCAAAAAGAAAGGCGTGAAAAAGCCTGGACTGCTGATACAGGCGATGTGAGCGTGTGAGTAGGGACCCAGTGCAGGCCAGGTACACAGGGAATGACTTCTGCATCTTGGAGGAATGAGGATGGAAGAGTGAGCAATGGAGAACAAGGGATGAAGTTACCTTTTTTTAAGTAAAATGTGGGAATAAATGTCTAGAAATGGTGATGAGGTTAAAGGACCCTTAAGACAGAAGTGTCTTGACAAGTGGTACTTGGAAACCCTTCAAAACTTAAATGTGTTAGTGTCATGAATGGTGTCCTTTGCGTGTCCCAGAAGGAACTGGGCAGACATCACTTCTACCCCTCTGATGGGTGGGAATGTTTGAACAGTTTTTCTTTTGTTAACCTTTTGCTAGATGACCTCAAGATAGTTTGAAATTTGTATCACCATATCACGTCATTCTTCTTTTCCACAGTCCTACAGTACTCTGTTGTCTCTGAAAAAAAAGAACAAAAGATAAACTTTCTAACTACCTTTTTCTACATTGTTTGTGCTCTTAAAGAACAAGCCAAAGCTAAACCTCAGGTGCTTAAGCACTTCCTTATAAAGTGTTAAAATAATTATTGTGCTTAAAACCTAGTTTTTGTGCTCTTCTGATTCACTGTTATTAAGAAGTGACATTTGCCATGACAGTATATTGGATTTTACTATCTTCAGTTGCTTCTATATTAAAAATCTGCTCAATTACTGCAAAAATAATTTTTATTCATGTACCTATATTTTATCTACTAATTAATTTATAATTTAATGAAGAATATGTGAAATAATTGAAATAAGTATCTCTAGGAATTCTCTCTGACATTGCCTCTTTACATCTTTTAGAATGGCTATAGCAAGATGGGGCAAAATGAATTGCAGCCGTGTTTTCTGACCATCATAAAGAAACAGTACAGACGGTGCTGTATTTTCATCCCTAAATGATTTTCTTTCCTGGTCTCTCCAGGAACATAGCTCTGGGCAGCCATCTGATTAGAGAGTGTGTTGTTGATCTGTAAGGCCTTCTGGGTGTGATTGATTATGCATCATGCATTCCAGTGGAAACATTTGCATATTTTTTTTAGCCAAAAATCTCTGGGAGCCTGACTCCAAGATCAAAAACAGTATCTGCTTAACTATGATAACCTCACTAGGAGGACTTCCCAATCTGCTTGCAGAGGAAAGAGCCTGATGATCAAATTGTGCCTTTCTGTTTATCCAGAGGTGGTGTTTTTTTCAGAGATTGTCTTCTAATATTCTTCTCCATCTGTTTTAGTTCAGTTGGGGGAGCTTCTTTCCTGTATCTCTCACAATTTTTGCAGGGGGGATTGA
Source organism: Oxyruncus cristatus (assembly GCA_013399855.1). Classification (NCBI taxonomy): domain Eukaryota; kingdom Metazoa; phylum Chordata; class Aves; order Passeriformes; family Cotingidae; genus Oxyruncus; species Oxyruncus cristatus. Next base: position 662,568 of record VXAY01007087.1, read on the forward strand.
TGGGGCAACTTCAGGGGGCATCAACTATTTGTTTGTTGACTGCTGAGGCTCTTCCGTCAAACTGGATGAAAACAAGACGCCAAGAAACCAAGCTGTGCTTCAGATTTACTGACTGTAGCTCTGTGAGCTTCTGAGTTCTCTGGTTTTCCTGCTAGCCCAAAAGCACTTCATTGAGATGTGAGGTTTTCTTTGAGTTTTTTCACCATCCTATAGACTGGTTGCTCCTGTTGCTTAAATTTTATTTCTCTACGTCCACATTAGTTAGAAACTTTGATTGCTTGGTTGCTTTTCTGTAATGAGAACCACTCGCAGAATCATTCCCATATTTCATGGCTTCTGTAAAAGTGCTGATAGTTGGCAATACCATGCATTTGAAAGCAGCTTCTCCGAATACCAGCTAATTATCGAAGTAGAAAATTGTTGCTTTGTTTTGCTAGACTTCTTTAGTTAAATATGTGTGCAGCTTGATTGAATTTCACCCATGCAGTCATTAGAGCTTGATTATGTTTAATATTGATGGTAAACTGCCATCATGATCTGCTACAAAAAGGTGTGGTGCCTTCTAGGATCTTAATGGGAAAAAGAGTCTTATCCAAAGAGCAATCAGAGAGTCGATCTGTTAGCACATTTTGGAATCAAAACCTATTTCTTGATGCTATTTTCTTTGCATTCTAGAAGGACTGTATACATCCTTTTAACTCTAGATGCCTTTCATCTGCCTGCAGCAAAAGCAATGTAGCAGAAATTTCATTGAAAACTGTAGATTAAATTGCAAATAAAAACTCTGCAGGTAGTTACTGCAAAGCAAAACCATAGCCCCAGAAGTCACCTTGCTTGTTTTACTGGAAGGCCACCTTCCAGGTTACGTGTCTGGTTGTGCAAAGTGTTTGTTGCCATGATAGCTGAACGAGCTTCTCATGATGTTGAGAGAGATGACAGGATTCCTGACAGCTTGGAAAACTGTTGGAAACTCACCTTTCAAGTGGTGAGATGGATCAAGTCTCAACAGTACTGGGGAACAAAGTAAGGCTGTCCCATTCTGAGGGTGGCTGACCGCTGGGATTGGTTGAGTTTGCGTTTCATAGCTGGGTGATACAGACTCAGGAATTACCATTCAGAAGTCCCCACTGCCAGAGAGCCTCAGGAACATGTTGGATAGGATTGTTTGTTGAAAAAGGTGTAACACTCACAGCTGTAGAAAAATTTACTCTGAAGTGGTGCATAATGTATTTTGGTTTTCAGTGGAGTTTTGTCAGTTCCTTCATTTCTCTCCTTTGTTTTGTGCTGTGTGCAGATCTGAGAGTTTCTAAGTATCTCATATTTGACTGTGTTACTGACATCCCCATATTATTCAGTCAGTTACAGCTTGTTTAGGAACCAGCCTGTGACTAGCAGAATTTATTTTTTCACCACTTGCCTTGGATACACTGGCTGGCCTATTCATCAGGATTTTGCCAACATGGTATGCTTGTTAAAGTGTAAATTTTGGATTAGTTAATGTTACTCTTGAGGTATTTTTTTTCCCAGTAACATTCAAAGCAGCAGGAGTACGGAAGTCATTAGTAAAACAAGGAGCTTTTGCTGTTCTTTACTTGTAATGTTGCATTTCATAGTGATTCTCACACAATTTGGTGTAATGGCAACTATGTGTGATTGTAGTCTTTGAGCCTGGTTTACTGTACTTGGTCCTGTGAGAGCAGGACGTGAGAAGAGTGACAGACCTAACAAGAATACGGATGAAGCTTTCTTCTCATGAAATAGCGTCTTTCTGTTTGGTGGGGCTTTTTGTAGCACCTGATCGTCACACAGACCTCTTACTTCATTGTTGCTGGGTTTCCATAGTACTAATGCTAGAGGAAGGAACTTCTAACACTGTCTGGTGACTCTAGCCATATGGATTTTTGGCCAGTGTTAGTGTCCATATTTTTAACTGTGGACTTGCTGCCCAGTGAAAAATAAAATGTGTGAAAATTTGATTGTGCAATTAGGTGTGGTAATGCTAAGTTGCTCTACTGCCTGACATTAGAGTCTGTATTATTTTAGGTAATTATTATTTTCAAAAGAAGGCTTTGCTTGTGCATGTATACATACATACATATAAATAAGTTTCCCATTTTTCTAGGAAATCCTGTATTCAAAGTACTGCTGAGAAAGATCTGTCTTCATCTGTTGAAGTGTAACTACTTCTCTTTAAAATCTTCTTCCACTGGTAGCCAAGACAAAGGGCTACATAATTTTATCTGTGGGATGGAAGTTGCCAACAGACAATTATCTCATTACCAAGCAAATTTCAATTAAATCCTCTAAAGTGGCACAGAGGAAAAATGTGTCCCTAATCTGCAGCAACCATTAGGCACTGGTTGGTGAAGAGCTGCATTCAGTCAGCACTGCTGCTCTATCTGTTAGCCGTTGATGTGAATGCATGGCTTGTTCTCAGCTCTTCAGTTCCCTTAAAAAATTGAGTGTAATTTCAAAACATGCTTCAACAGCAGGCAATATTCAATAAGAGTAATTTCTTTGTAGTTTGTGTTAGCTGTGGCACAGAAAAAATTCCTCTTGAAATGCCATCTGTGCCGAGAAAAAGAAAAAAGTCAATGGGTCTGTGTTTTGTAACTTGTGTATCTGTGAAACATGCAAGAATGGGCTACCGTATATGTGATTACACAGAATACACACATCATAGCTATGTTCATAGCTATAATTTTATTTGAATGCTATAAAACTAAAATATTAAAGTTTATGCAGTGGTATTCAATGTTATATCATTGAGGTCAGCAAAGACATGAAGCCTGCCTTTCTACAAGAAGTTGTATCGCTGATTGTTATTTGTAAAATATTTTTAGAAGTTTTTCTCTTAACTCCTTTAGTATCATCTGCATGAAAACGTGAATTTTACACATTTTGAAAAAAGGAGGTAGAAGGTGTGACTTTTCCCCATGTATAGTAATATGCTTGTGTAGGGGGAGGTTTTTTTTTTTTATATCCCTAAGAGTACACTACAATGAAACTCATCTAACCCTATTTTTTTCTTATGGTATCTAAGCTGTATAACTGGTTTCTATAGATGAAAGGCTATTTTAAGATGTCTTTTATTTTAAGAAATATTTTCTAATCTCTAGTATACGGTGATTTATGTGCATCAGATACCTGTTTTGCCTGTTACTACTTCAGTTTTTGTGACAATAGGAGCATCGTCAAAGAATGGAACACTTATCACTTTGAAATAATGATATCTAGATTAGGACATGTATGTAAATGTTCTAAAGGGTTATTTTCATTTGAAGCAGAACTACATCTTCTTGTGGTTTTACTAATCTGCATGGTTTAATATAAGCTGTGACTCTTCCCTCTCCCTGATCATTTTGGGAAAACGGTGGAACAGAAGTGTTGCTAGGTACACAAGGTCTGCATGAAGCTTCTACAAGTTTTGATCATTTGCTAGTCTTTAAAAAAAAACCCTGTGATTTGGTAACTGCAGCAGCACTTGGTAACATGATATTGTACCACTTATGTACTGCATATGAGTTGCAGCGTGGCTTTTATTCCCTGTGGAAAGCCTAGTTCCATACCTGGATGAACAGCTGCTTTTTGGAAGTTTGCAAGAGTTAAGCTGGTTATAGTTTTCTCAAGCCAGCAGTAAAAAACAGTTTTTGTCGTTCATGTATGCTAGTTGAGCTCAATACATAGGGAGCTTTGCAGTTTTGCGTGGGTCTGTATTTTAAATTCTACGACAAGAATTCCTGCAGGTGATCTGATACTGTATCTGACAAATGACCTCGGGCCATTTGTGCTTGGTACCTAGTGAACAGAATCGAAGCAGTAGGATCTTCAGAGGACGAGGAGGAAGCTGTATGTAAAATATGAAGGTCTGCTGTTAGTTGTCCCAGCAGAGAAAGTACATCCCAAAGTACCTTGCTCTTCCATCCATAGAGTAAAAAAAGAGGCATTTTAGTAAAAATAACATTCCCAAGCAAATATATGTTTACACTTTGCATAGAACCAATGTTTAGAAACATTTGTTCATTCTCATTTTAGGATAAAACATTCTCTCTTAGTGGCTGTGCATGTGAAATAGTTGGTTTGATAACCACATCTTCAAAATAACCTCCTTGGGGGACTGAGCGAAAAGTATAGAACAGCATTGTCAAAATACAGTAGCAGAGTGTTGTCCATCCTTCTCTCTAGGACCCTATTAGAAGCCCCTGGGACACCTGAGCTGTGTTATCCTAGTTGTCCTCTGCAGCATCAACACTGTCATACTGCATTGAGGCTGCTACTATGTTGACACGTATAGTCTTTTATAGTAACAGCAGTATTCCAGGTGGTAAATGGAGTCGATAGCCAATTGATGTTTTTAATAAGTTTTTCTTATATTGTAAGTTGTTGTACCTGTTGCTCGCATTTGCTTCTTACTGGATTTGGTTTGTTACTCAAAACTTAACGTCATGGCTGTTTGTTTGAGGAAGAACAGAGGGTGATATTTCCACCAGTAGATGTGCTGCCATTATCATCAGCTTTACAATGAAGTTAAGCCTGTGTTTAGGTAATGCTTCCTTCAGGAAAAGCTCCATTAAAATACTTGGTAGTCTTTTACTTAATTTTATAGGTGAAGGACATTCATCCTATACTGTGTTCCCAAACTTGTGCTCCCTAGTGTGGCTGCCTGCTTTCTCCCTTCACCTTAATTTGAATCATCCCTTTTGTTTTCACTGTGTATGTCCAATTGGTTCCTCCCTTTAAGCTGAGGCAGGCAGTGAAATGAGCTGTTAAAAAAGGTATTTAGTGCTTTCCTGTTCACACACACACACTGCCACGTACTGCACTGTGCATCTGATGGCTTGGTGTGAGGAGATTCCTCACCTGGCTGGGTGAGGAGAGAAAGGAGGATGAAGAGAATGTGCTGGGCCTATTTTTATATTTATTTCTAAGGAGAAGTGAGTGTGAAAAAAAGGGTTGATGTCACTTCCTGATAAGTCCGTGCTGATGATTTAGAAAGAATATTTTGGCTGCTATTTCCTAGCTTGTTAACTCCTGAGAACTGTGTCCTGAAGTCATGGACCTGTGTCAGTGTCCTCTTGGACTAAATGATTTGTCCTCCTCACTCCAAATACCAAGGCTGTTAATATGGGGCGTGCTCAGGGTACCTCTTGCTTCTCACTGTTGCTTAATTTATTTTACATAATGGTACTTGCTTTTATGGGGTGCACTGGGCCCTTGGCTCCAAGAGTACAGATGAGTAGTTCTCACACTACGTGCAGAGTAGCTATTAAATAATATGTTTATGGATTTATGCATACATTCTGTGTAAGTAGAGGGTAAGCATGTGTTTGGTGACATATTTGTGCGCTCATCTGTTATATCTTGAGAAATGTCTTGCTGATATTTAACCTTTGTAAACTAATGTTTCTACTTCCACCTAGCTAGAGTACTTTCAAGTCAGAGGAATAATAAGAGCAATAGTAAAAATCTAATTGATATTGAAAGCTCTTTAAAATATGTCACATAAAAAGGCTTGTGGTTACACTGATTTGTATTTTGTGGTATATATTTTATGATGATGTTAACAGAAATTTAAAATACTACGAAGGAAGATACATCAGTCTTCTCTTGCTAGTATCTGGAGGAATTATGTGCAGAGTAATGCACAATTTTGTCATTTTATTGTGTTCTGTTCTGAGTGAGAAGCTTGGAGAGAAAAATCTACATTGAATGTATAATACAGACCTCACTCAGCTAGATACTCATTACACTTAAAATAAATCATTAACAATAAAGCAGTGCAAAACCAAGCTTTCATATCTTAATTTAAGACGTAATAAACATGGTTTGTATTGGTCCTACAGATAGAAGCTTTGAATTACATTATGCATCAAATGTTCTTAGTTATCTTTGGTCGTTTGTTTTTTTTTTTCTCTTGGGATTTTTTTTTTTTTTTCTGCAACCTGTTGTCATCCAAACTGTTCACAGTGTTGAGTTTGCCTGTCATTATTATGGCAGAGGAATATGAGAGGCAGCAATATGCAGTGGGGAGTTGGATTTATGAGCAGGGAAAAATATAGTTGCTGTTAAAGAAACCATGCGGGCTCAGTAGATGTCCCACCTACCAGTGCTGCCTGGCACAGCCATGGCTTCCTTCTGTGGGACAAGGATTGAGGTCTCAGCAGTTGCTGCCCCTCAGAGTCATGGTTGCAGCTAAGCCTCCACAGCAGTAGATGTTGGCCTCATTTCACCAGTGAAATCCCCCTGAGATGGAGGAGACTGCTTGCGTATAACTGAGGAGACCCTGGCTCCGAGGCAGGTTCTGTTGTATATGCCTGGTAAAATGCAGTCCTCATAAAGGAACTTCAGTTGATCACAGTGCTTCAGTGCCAGTCGGTGTCTTTTAAAAAGTGCTGCTGGCTTTGTTGGTATTTGCCTCTCGGTGGTCCTACAAGTATGGCTTACTTGTTTGCTATCAAATATATCAGAAAAAGGAAATACAGAAGATAAAATCTTGAGTCAGACTTCAAAACTGAAAGCAAGCTCTCCCTCTGTTCATCCCTATATCAAAGGGCAAGTACTAAACCATTCTGTGTTTCTTTCTTTCTTACCTACTTTTTAAACTTAAAGCTTGTCTGAGCTAAATGTATCCCTTGATGTCATGAGAACTTACAAAGCATCTGGCCTAGAGTGCCCTTCTGCTTTGTAAAATCTGTTGACTCACTGTGTTCTACAACCTCCCACCTATCGCTGTGAATTCTCTTCCTCACACTTGTTCTCCCCAGTTTTCTTCTGTGGGTATGCCTCTTCTCTAGCCATCCCTTAAGAACACCAGTGACTCTACAAACCTGCCTTTTTTCGAATACTTTATATTTTTCACAGTTGGACTTCTAAAACATTCCCTTCAGTTCCAGCAAGGAAAACATTTTTCTTCCTCTCCAGAGGATATACCTCAAATCTCCTCGTGCTTATGTGTTGTATTCTATAAACAGTGTATGGGATAAATGGTATTGTGCTGAATTAAGGAATTACATGGTTCTCATATTATGCATTGAGTGTATTTGTGTGCCTGGAAAATATCCAGGTAACCTTTGCCTGCTCCACCACATTGCAAAGGAAGGCTCCCAAGAGCTGTGCAAGCTCATGGAGGGAAGGAAGTAGCTGGGAAAAAATAAATCTGGCTAACTACATACATGAACCTAGTTGTCATTTTTTCACTACTGTTTTTGTGAAATTATCAACATTTGTTATAGAAGCTGATCATACCCCATTTTTGTTTGGGGGAAAACGGTGAACAGCAGACTGAAGTTCAAAATTTGCTTTGGTTGGTGGGAAGTATATTCATTTATGTGAGCTAGCCAAAACTAACAGACTTTAATAAACAAGGGCAGATGTGTATACCTGCTAGGATATGTTTCTACACAACACTAAATCACCAACAGAATAATTAAAATTTGCTGAGTAACACCCATGGTGAGGCCACAAACAACATACATATTACTTTCTTTATGTAAGCAGTGAGGGACAAATTGTTTCCAATGTCTGTAAACAGTACAACCTAAAGAAAACACTAGACTTTGAAGAAGCTTATCTTTCTAACTACAAATAAACAGAACAAAAAACCAAACTAAAAATGCCAAACAAAATAACCCAAACCAAGGCCTGCAAGCCAAGTGAAAGATAGACAACAAAAAGCCTGGAGGAGAACCATTATGAACAGATGGATAATTTTCTCTGTTCCCAAACTAGTTTTGTCAGTACATACTGCTAAGTCTAACGAGTTGGGTTTTGTTCATGCTATGCTTAAGCCCAAAACGTGCATAGTTATCTCTAGACCATTACAGGAGCCCTCCACTCTGCTAGTTCTGCACAAACCTGAGTGGGTATCTGTTACGGAAATTACGTTTTACAGGGTTAACAGTACCTTCATTCCTCCAAGCACACAAAACCAGACCCTTTTTTAGGCTTTTGGAAAATGTTTGTAGTACAGTAGCTACCTCTGGATGACAAGGACTGGCGATGAATTGAGCAGTGCCAAGGTGTACATGCGCGGGAGCGCTCTTGCTGTCATGAAGCAAATTCACTCTGCTTTCGTACATCTTCGGTAGTTGATTTCGGCGAAAACAAGGTCTGACCGTCACCTGCAGTACCCAACTTGCAGAGAAAGGTTGTGGGATTTATAAAAGATAATACAGAAATCTCAGTGGTGATTGGTAGAGATTTTCCTTGAAACATATGTACAAAGAGTAAATTCTTCGTGTTAGAGTTCATCTTGATGGGAAAATCGGTATGCTGTCATTACTGCAGAGCCTTGCCTTGTTTATGGAGAGAATTGCTGTTGTTTTAATGGAAAATATTTGAACAGATTTTAACAACCTTAAACTCATACCATGTTCTGTTTAAAAAATATGCTGGGTACTATTCCAAACTCTTATCTTTTAGGATATGCACGACTGCATGTTTTATTTCTGGTGTATTGCCAGATTTCCTGTATCATCATCTATGCCAAGTAATTGCTCATTTATTATACTGGTAGTTTAAATACTGTTGCCTCAGAGACATGTTTAGAAGATATGATAGATAATGGCGTAATAGGATTTATAGCATTGGAATTGAAAGAACACAGGTAGAAGGTCCTCCATGGGTCTTACAGATCTTGCTCAATCAGTTGTATTTACCCTTTTTGGTGACTGTCTAATCTGTTCTTAAAAGTCTTCACCTATTGACAGATTGTCATTTAGGAGGGCAGTCAGTTCCAGGGTTTAAATATTTTTACTGTTAGTTAAAACTAAGATTTTGCTTTAGTAAAAACCTCCCTCATTGCTTTTTGCATGCATTTCATCTTCCCTATACCCCAGTGGGCATGGAGAACAATATAATCCTTCTTTTCTTTCTGTAACCCTTTCCTTCTTTTCTTCCCCACCATCATTTTACATAGTGGAAGGGACACCTTTTATCATATTTAATATGCTATTTAATGCAGGTTGCATGAATAAAGTTGAAAATTAGCATTCCATGGGTGGGTGTCCCATTTTATGGCGTAGATGTTCAGATTCTGGTCTTTTGCTGAGGGCAAGGGATTGAAGCACCCTCCTGGAAACTGGGGGGTCACATTTGGGATGGCGTGGGATGGGAAGGGGACTGATGCCAGTCAGTAGAGACACACAGTGGCAGAAACCCTTGAGCATGTTGCAAGCAGGAGCCAAAGGTGCATGTGGTTTCTGTGTTGCTCATGAGGAATTTGTTGATCATGCCTTTTAATCATCTACATTTTCTGTGGCTTTATTATTATTTTTCCCCCTCTGCCTCTATTCTACAGTTTTAACACAGAACATAAAATAGTGGTGAAGAGGATTAGAAGAGCTCCACAGCTGGTTCGGTACCTGTGTGGGGTTAGTGAGTAGAACAACCGGGTGAGGCCGATGGTATTTTCATGTGCCAAAAGAGGTAACATGGTCTGAAAACTGAGTCCGCCAGTTATTTTTCCATATTAATGCATTGCATGGGCTCAATCTGCTGTAGTTCATGCATGGTTGGGAGCCCAGAAATGACACTTTATCTGCTGAAGGATGGCCACTTTTATTCACTAAACCAGTTTAGAGAAGGCGTATCTGTTAGTCACTTGTAAAAGTAATAGTCTTATCACCACTGCTAGCTCTGTGATTTAAGCTGTCTCTTTTTTATGCTTGATGTGCTTCACCTGCTCCTTCTGCATGCACCTCCTACTCTGTGTACTCCCTGAAATGTACCCAAGCTCCCAACACCAGAGTGCTGCTTGAGGTAGGGAGGCTTGCTCTGAGGATTCAGCTCTTTGAATGCACTTTGTTTACAGCAGGTATAAAGAAGATGCGTTGTTTTATGCTCTAAAAGAAGAGGGAAGTTGGCAACCATCCATCTGTGCAGCTTTGAAACTTGATTACTATTTGTTTGAATAGTGATGCATTAGGTAGGTTTTGACAAACTCCATGTTGCAAAACAGTGTTGATGAAGCATTTGTTTTGTGTAAGCGTGTATATGTGTGTATAGTATAGATAAAACATATATATGTGTCTGTAAAACCTTGTGGACATGGTTTAGATGAGTCTTGGGGATCACTTCTATTTTCCCTTTCCCCCCCTCCAAGGAGACTTCAGTTGTCTTCTGTGGGAACTGGGCTGAAGTTAGACCTGGGAATGGTTGAACAGATGACCCACTGTTAAAAGTGAAGGACCATTTCTGGGGTATTTTCAGGTGCATCACCCAGTTGAAACTCACAGCATACAAAAATTAATCACTCTGAGAATGGCTACTTTGCCAGCTACAAGTGGTACAAATGGTTTCCCAGGTATTTTCCTTGTCCATGCCTGCACATTGTTAAGCATTTAATTAGTGTGCTGTGTAATTTAGAAGGGATGATGATTTCTGCTTTTTAACTGAACTTCAGGCATGCACAGAGTGATGACTATGTTCAGGGGAAAAAATAATTACTTGGTGATACCTTCAAAATTCATCAAGTCTGCTTCAGTGTGTGCAGGATAGCTACTGTGCTGACAATAAAAATAATAGTGCTTAGTACAACATTTTTATGATTCAGTCCTGTACAGACAGTAGCATGTTCTAAACTAACAGAGAACAGTAAGCAAAACCACTTCTAAGATGTTCAAGAAGAAATACAGCAGGAGGAAGTGGCTGCCCAGCAAGGCAGGGGCTGTACCAGGATCAGAAGTGGAGACTTCTGACTGCCAGTCCTGCCCCTTCTCCTTCTGAGGCTGCTTCTGTTTCTAACTCTTATGCTCCATTTGTACTTCCCATCTCAGGTCCCTTGTTTAAAATTTGCCTCAAAGTTGAGTTGAAAAATAGGGAAAAACTTCTAATCAAAACACCAAGCAAAATACCTTCTACTCCATATAATATCTTTTGCTCCTCTTACCAGAAAATCTGTGCCATTCATGCCTGGTACGCCTAATGCCCTAGAAAAAAAAAGTCCGTGGTTGTCCATGGTTTCTCTTAGATGTTAAAATGCTTTTTCTCTTCTCATGTTTGAATTCAAATGATGGTCAAAAGTATGTATTCTGAAAATGTAATTTATTTGTTTAAAACCTTTTATCTTTGGGTGTTTAATTCAAGTCATGTATAGTGTGGCTTTTAAAGCTGCTGAGCACCCAGACTTGCAGTTGTCCGGGGCATTTTGTGGTGAGACTTGTGCATGAGTTTGTCAAACTGAATCGTCTGCTTTCTGAAAATCGTGGCATAAGCGAGTTGTCTAGATGGACACAATGGAGCTGTTATTCTTGGTGGGAGATTCTGACTATCTGTTCTGCTGCACATAGCAGTTTTAGGTTATTGCCAGTCTCTGATCAGTCCAGAGGAGATGTTAAACAGCAAATTTTAATAGAGGTCTGGTGATGAAGAAATGAGATTTTTATGTTTTCATCTGGTTTAAAGCCCATTTTGCAGTCAGGTTGGTCTTCAGCAGAGGAGTGTGTTTCACAGTAGTTGAGGTTTTAAAGAAGAATAAAAGCATCATTCATTCTTATTGTAGCTTACCTGATGAATAGCTTAGCATCTGTGATATCAACTCTTGCACCTCACCCCAAATATAAAAGTAAGTAGCAGAAGAAGGGTACATTTTTTGGGTAAGACAATAAATTTTCACATTTGATGTTCTCTGCAGCTCAGGCCAGGGGAATGAGCTGAATGACTTCTGCCATTAGAAGGTGAGGTGTTCAAAGCACCTGGACTGTTTTCAGCAGTTACACACTTATCAGCCTCATGAAGAACTACTAAAAATGGAAGAATTAAAGTGGGCTGTACAGCACGTGTGAGTGTTCTATAAGTATATATAAATAAATAAAACAGTGCTACAGAAAAATACATGTCAGTCAGTCACAGTGGTACCAGTGGCTCTTTACAGCATCAGTGGATCCTGCACCATATGTTCCTGGTCTCTAGCAGTGCTTTACTTTTGTTCAGCAAGACTCTCCAAACTAAGTATCCCATCACAAGGATCGACTAGCTTGGAAATGCTTAAAAGACTTTAGTCTCAGTCAGATAAACTCCTCTCTTTTGGTCCACATAATGGAAACCTCTGAGCCAAAGAAAACAAAATTGTATTTGAACTATGATGGTCTGCCATTAGTCAAAAGAAGCAGAGATAAATCAGCTGAAGAAAACATCTGAGAAGGTGCAATTTTGTCTTCTCTGATGATTTCTGAAATCCCACACTACCACTGGCATTTCAGCACTTCTGCTGGTGCCTCAACGTCTTGTTGAGGTTTGTCCTATAGATTACATGTTTTGTACCCTGGGATCTGTTCCCTTCCATTTTCACATCTGGATGTGTTTTCTGGTCCGTTGGGACGTACATCAGGGTGAAAACTCTGTTCTCAGCCACGATTTTTCTTCTATCTGTCACCTGGCACATAGTCCTCTCTTTGCTTGTTATTATTCTATGTTGTCAGACTCTGTTTACTTCTGACTATCATAGCTCTTGAAGTCTTTCTGCTTATTTTATCCAAAAGTCCCTTTTTGGCATGTTCTCTGTATATTTCCTGTGTACCCAGCTGCATGTTTCCCATGGCTTGCACAGCCAGATTTGTTCCACAGATTTTCAGATATTCCTTAAAGTGCCAATTCTGCCAGATGTTACACAACAGATTGACCACTTCTGTTTTCCACCATGCACCTTCTTTTGCAGCTGGTGATGGTGCCCCTGCCCATCTTGCATCTCACGGTTTAGATCCCTGCCTCTGAGAACCTGGCAGCAGTCCTTGGCTCTGAGCTTGTGTTATGCAGATCAAAGAAATATAAATTAAAACATATCGTTATGAAAAAGACACATAATCAAAGCTTGCGTGCAATTATGGTACTTCATAGAGGTTTTTTAAACCCATCCTTAAAAGGTTATAAGTTATACTTGCTGTACACATTCCCCAGGAAAGATGTTTTATATTCCATAGATTTTCAGAAAAACTTCTACAGAATTAGATTTTTTTTTTTGAAATTAACAGTAAGTAACAAAAGTGCACCTATCGCTTTTACTATCCAAGTGGATGCCATTCTGTACATCCTTTTGTCATTCTGTCCATCCTTTGAAAGCCACCGAAATTCCATATCAATAGAATTTTTACATAACTCTTCATGTATGTATTTTTTGCTTGGAGAGCTTTATCGAGCACTGAAGGCTAAAATTTTTTTCCATGAGTCACTACATTGCATTAAATATTTGCTATGTGCAGATGGAAATATAATGTGGAAGAGCTTAGGTAATATGTTTTTTTTCTTAAATTACAAATCTAAAATTACTTTTTAAAGCAGAGGCATTACTGGCACATTTTGTTAGCATCTTCTGCGGCAAAGTAGTGGCATAGAGAGATTAAACAATCTGTAGTTTAATCTAAACTTTCTGGTTAGGCTTTGTCTAGATTAACTCAAGGCATCCCATTTTGGGGGGTGGAGTGAAGAGAAGGGAGAAGTTCAAGCTGTTTGACATTATAAGAAGAGTAAATATTGAAGGATAAGTATGTATCTTCAAAATGTGGTAGAATGAAGGTAAGGAATTTGGATCTGGGGGCTAATTGCCAAAGACTTTGATGCTAACATGGGAGATTCCCAAACAATTCTTCGTAATAAAAAGTGTGTTTACAAGATTCAAAATCTGCACTTGGATCAGAAGGGATGTTTTGGCTTGTTTTCCTCTGCTGAAGTCTTATTTTCTGAAACCTTGAGCATATCGATGTACAACTGTTTACATAGAAGAGCCAGGCAGGATTCCTTTGAATAGAAGGACATTCAAGGTAGAGCCAAAGTGTTAGTGCACACACTGTTTTGTGGCATCCTGTGTTTGTACATATCCCAAAGTCCTACAGAAATTCCCCCTCTGAGGGGGTCAGGCCTTACTGTGCTCTCCTGTGATATGAGCCTCTGGTGCTTTGCTTGCCACTCACCAAAAGGACTTGGAAACGCTTTGCCTGATAGATGAGTCCCAGGGGGAGATCACAGAACCACAGAATGCCTGCTGTCTTTTGCTTGGACTTTTTTTGTAGTAGCATTTACCTGTGCAGTGCTATAGCTGAAGTGTGGTTTTGTTAATGCATTTATTATATTCTGGGCATGTATATTTTAGGTTTCTTCATCTTATATCTGAAGTTGTATGTGGGACTTTTATTAGTTTGAAATAACGAGGCTTCCTGCTTGTTAATGGAAAAATCACTTCACAGTTTGTTGAGCAGAAACCTCTTCTGTTTTTTTTTCCTCTTAGCATCTGAAAAAGGTTCTAGTCCAGGAATAACCACTGTACAAGACACTAAAAATGCTCTGCAAAGTCACAATCCTAAAGTTCTCTAAGCTAAAAAAGTCCTCTAACCTTAGAGTTAGAGCTTTTTTCTCCTCTGCTTCTGCACCAAGCAGGCTGTAGTGGTCCTTTGCCCCTCTACCGCCCCTCTACCACCCCTCTACTTGTGACCTCTGACCGTGTGTATTCTTCTGTTTTTTTCAAGCGCTCCTCTGACATTTCTAACACTTTCAAAACACCCCAGCCGTGCTTCCTGCATGGCTGGGAGCCCTTTTTTCTGTGGTACACCTTTTATCTTGGCTTAGGCTGTGTGGCACTGACTTCTGGACGCATCCTGCTGCCCTGCATCCTTCATCACTGTCAAGTGTGCTGCTTCTGCAGCCTATCTCTGTTTGGTTTCTCTCATTTTCAGTTTTTCCTGTGCATCTAAAAAGCTACAGTCTTTTCCTTCAGGGGCCTGCTTCAATTCTCCTGTACGTTGCTGCCCGCAAAGCTCAGATATTACCAAGAATCTACTGTGTGCATTTTTTTCTCCAAAGTGTGGGTTTTGGGTAGCATAGTTCAACAGACAGGTAGCAAGCCTGAACCCTCCTGCAGCCACATTCTGTCATTCTCACTTGAAACAGAAACTTCTTCCCTTGGTTTTGATCCAGACTACAAGACAAGAGGTGCATAATAAAAAATACATTACTTAGCTTTGGGTGTGTTAACTTCAGGTGTTTTGTTATAAAGACTTTTACAAGGAACAAAAAAAGGCACCTAAAATTTCAAAATTGCCGAAAGCATATTTTTTGTGTGTATTCTGAGGAATACATGATTATAAGGTTTAAAACTTTCCTTACATTTCCTTATATTTCTTCCCTTAGTGTGAAGAAAGAAACCTGATCTTTGTGTGGGCTGTTTACCAGACCAGTAGATGCTCTGAGACTGAGAGGTGTTTCCAGTTTACCTTCGTTGAGTGGAATGCTGACTGCATTGGACAGCCAAGCCGTGCTTTCAACTGCAGTCAGTAATTTTATAAACCTATCCAGTATAACAATAACTTTAATTATTGAAGAGTATGAAATAGACCTAAATGAGCTTGTTAATATTAATGCTTACTGTACTTTCTGAAGTTGGTAAGCTTGCTATGGACCTGGGCTAGCATATTCATAAGAGTAAACAAATGCTGTTGCCCTTTCTGTTCATGGACAAAACACCTTGGATTTCTGCAGGTTAGTATCAAAATTTTTCTTGGAGCATTTCATTCCCATACGTTATTTCTGTCTGTGGGCTTTTAATTAGCTATTTAGTTTGTTTATTACCCATTATTAATAGGTTCTGACTATTCATCCGTGTTGCATATTTTTGTATCTGCACCTTACGTGTCTGATAACTGACTGAAACAGGGTTGGAGAAATGAGAGATTTCAACAGCGTGGCTGTATGAACATTTTCTTTAACAAACATACGTCTTCGAGGACCTGTTTTGGAGATCTAAAGGTTGTCAAGTTGCATACTCGATGAAAAAGGAGGTGAAAGCATTGAGTGGTCCTTTGAAAAGTAGTTGTGGATCTTATTCTGAGGCAAGTCTCTGATTTATTTTTTTTTTAAGTGTTTTTTGATTTGGACGGTTTCATTCTGTTCCAGATAGATAGATCTATCTTTTGTGGCTGTGCTGGAGGTGTGACGGATCTAAGAGGACAAACCCCATGATTTTAGTGCAGGTCCTCCAGCTTCTGTTCCTTCTACCTAGATATATCTGCATATAATGAGGGTTTTGGGGAAAAAAGCTGTGTGAAAAAGTAGCAGAAATCCTGTGTGGGGAGGAGGAGACAGGGAGGGAGAGTGAGTGTGCCCACGGCTTTGCAACTATGATGTCATTCTAATTTGCAGTGCTAGGGGATGAGCTCATTGGGGAGGGGCCTTGCAGATTTACAGCTGTGCCAATTCATCTCTGGTTTGATTAACATTCTCCAGGCTCCCTCCTTGAACTAAACAACAGGCACTGCGTTATGAATTATTTAAAGACCTATGAGAGCTTTTACTAAATAAAAACAAGCATCAGTGCAAAACAAAAGAGTGAATTCTATTTTGCTTCCACAGTGTTGTTAGAGAATGGCATGTCTGCCATTCCCCGAAGGATAAGCAGGTATTTTTTTCTCCCCCCATTCCTGTTCCTTAACATTTTTGCACTACTGGTTTTCAGCAGCAATATGAATTGCCTTTTGTGGAAGGTGGATATGTAGACCTAATATGTATATATATATATTTCTTGTTTAGATGCATTGTAGCATTGGCAAAGCTGTATTGTTCCACTCTATAACTCGGTTTTCATTTCTAATAGGAATATAAAACTTGGGCTGTTAGAAAAAAAAAAACCCAAGCACGTTCTTCTCTTTCTAGAGGCCACATTTAGACTAATTTTTTTTTAGAAGCCATGTGAAAATATCTGAGAACTACATAGGTTTGCCCTTCACTGGACATATGTTTAAGGAATTTGACTGCATTTAACAGAAGATTGTTATGCTTTTCTGTATGCAAATTTAAAAAAAGAATTTAAAAATGTTGCTTCCACTGTGAAAAAAGTTGGCTTCCTGAAATGGCTCAAGATCCAGTCTGGGTTTGTTGTAAGAAACTGTGCCATTTTGCAGACAGATCAGAGCAGCTATTTGAAAATCAGATAGAGTACCTCTGAACTGCTTCTGCTGTACTCTGCCTCCTGAACTGCTGCAGGCTAGAGGTGTTAGTGCTTTTGTATACTTAGATTCAGTGGAATTCTCTCAGAACTGCATTTAACAGATTTTTCCAAAGATTAAGATGCTAGGTTGAGATGATGTGTTCAAAGGGTGAGAACAGAATTGTGCCTAGCATCCGGAAAATACTTGGGGACCTCTCCAAGAAGCAAGATAAATGTTCAGCATTATTTTAGTCTCTCATAGATACCTTGTCCCTTCTCCTTCAGTGCCACACCTACCTTCTGAGATGAGGACAGGATGAACTTCTGTATTTCTAAACCTAATTATTGCTGCTATCTGTAGCAGCCTTATAGGTTATTCACTCCTGATGTAAGGTACTTTAGCCACTTTCTTTAGATGCATCTGTCTTGGTAGCTGTAGGACAGCAAGCAATACAAATACAGGGAAATCTGAAATTAAGTAGAGGTTGGGTTTGAGTTATGACACTGGGTTTATTCTCATATCACTGTGTTCCGCTTTCAGGTTTGAGGTCTGAATATCCAAAATGAACAAACAGATGAATGTTTTGTTGGGGAATAATACTCAAAAAGCTTGTTGGTGGGGGAAATAACTCAGTCCAAAGGCCAAGCTTTTATCAGTAAGTTCACAAAAAAGTAGCCCAGAAGGACAATAGTAATAATCTAAAAATGACTTCCGCCGGTTAGAGTATGAAATTCTGCACTAGCTATCCTCTTCACTGAAGGGAGTAGAAAAGAGTATTCTATGTATATGGTACTACAGGTAGATTTTTAATAAAAATCTCATGCTACTGAAGATGTGGAAGGGCTTTGTATAATTCTTGTAGTCTCTGTAACTCAAACAGATAATGAAGCAGGATTTCTTTAACTTCATGAAAATATCCTAGAGGCATGGGCAGCAGGTAACAGCTCTTCAGCATGTATGAAATGCTTCATTTGGGAGACTGCTAGTGCTCCCTGTCTTTTTCCCACACCAGGAGCATTAGGAAAGTCTGGAAAAAACCAAATAGATTTGCAGTTTTAAGTGTCAGCTTCCTTATAATCAGCTTTATCTGTGACAGACAAATTGCATACCATGCCAGTTTGTATACTTTCAAAATAGTAATCTTTTAATTTCTCACCGTGAATGGGAGCAGTGCCAAAGAACACTTATTCAGAGGTGAACTCAAAATAACTTCAGCGTTTAACAACCCAGAATGGCCCTCTGTAAAAAAAATACAATGTTGAATAAACACTGGTTAGTTTCCAGTATTTTATGGCACATTATGTACAGCTGTGCTTGAGGATGAACTTAATCTTTGAGATGGTAAGCAAGATGGCATGAAGTTTGCATTCAGAGACAAAAGCAAAAATAAACATGCTACCTAGATTTAGAAGTTTGAGACAAACCTTACTTTGATTTTGTCGAAGTAAAGTTTAATTAATTGTTTTAATTGTTTTGTAAAGTCTGGATGAAACGCTGTTGGGCATGCTGTTGGTTCCAGAAGTAATGATGGAGGGGAGTCTGCTCTGGGTTTCGCTGCTGAATTAGTAGCACCAATTGTGGTGGTGTAGCTGATGCTGGGGACAAACTTAGTCACTCTTTTGCCTTTCCATATGTAAAATGGGGACTATTTTGCTGTACTGAAAAACTAAGTAAGAATGAGATCTTCCTTTTAGAGAGCTGAATGTCAGTATCTTGTGTAAGCTATTGTTGTGGTCAGGATATCTCCTCAATACAGAGGCCAGTTGACTTAGAGATCAGTTCATCTTACCCTGAAGGAAACCCCAAGTAGAAGATGGAGTTGGCTAGATATAAACATGCAGTGCCATGTTACGTGCCCACAGGTGTTTGAGATGCCTGTGCAGAGCTCTGGATGTGACCCATGAAGTTCCTGAGACCCTGCTCTGAGAGCAGCAGCTAATGACTTGGGGGGTGGGTATGCTAGGGCATCTTGAAGATGCTGGATGCCTAAATTTAAGCAAGCCAAATTTTAACCCTGCTGGTAGTGTCTGATCTTGTGTTCTAATTATTGTGACCACGAGTCTCTTGACAGTAATGGAAATGCAGGCACATAGCCCACTTGTGTACCTAAATATAGATGTCCTAACCTGGAGCTGAATCCCACCCCGTGTCAGCTAGCTTTGCATATATTTCTAACCCATTTAACTGAAGCTCAGTGTCAAGTATCCTATGTATTTTGGTTTAAAAATCCTCAAAAGGAGTGTTTTGAAAACAAATTTATTGCTTATGGCAGTGGTTTGTAAAACTTACTGATGTGTTAAAGATATTTTGTGTCAAAATGGGAAAAGGCTTCTGTGAGAGAAGAGCTTCTTGACAGAAACTCACACTTCCCTTTGGAGCAGCCCTGGGTGCTCCACCAAACACTCCACCAAACATTGTCCTAGGCAATGAGGTTAAAATGTGGGGGTTTGAGCAGGGGGAAGCAGAGGGAGGTAAAGTGCTGCTTTCCTTCTAGCCTTGATAAAGATACAGAATTGATTTCAGAACTGCAACTAAAAAGCATCCCTGAAGTGTGGCAGTTAAGGAAGCATAGGAAAACTACAAGTATGATTTCAAGTGGCTTGCGGGAGAATGAGAGTAATCAGTGCTCTCAACTATACCCTTTTTGTTCCCAGGAAAGTGAATAATCGAGCTGGAGGCAATATTTTACTACATTTAAAAGCTTAAATACAGGCAGGGGTGTCCTAGATTTGTTACCAAAGCTTTCTGAATAGTTTTTTTTCTGTTGTTTGCTGTATTTTTTAAGATACTGCTGACTACAGGTGTGATGGGAGAAGATGGGAGGGAGGGAAACCAACACTTGGTTTCATATATTAACAAGGTCAACAGAATGCGGTTTTTAAATTTGAGGCTGGATTTTGATTTCCTGAGGTGCAGCTGAGATTTGCAGGTTCCTGCGACTGTAAGAGCTTTGCCTGGAAGATGGGGGATGCAGGTTTGAGCTTTGCTTGCTGGCATCATGCCTGGGATCGCTTGGCTGGAGCTACTCCTGAGCTGTCATGTTAATGGAGAGCACCAGTGCTGTTGTGCTGCCTTGTCCCCAGCACCAAACATCCAACCTGTGGGGACCTGGGCTTGCTAATCAGGGGCTGGCTTGTGTGAGTATATATGTAATGTATATGTGTATTGATATATATTGTGCTCCTATTTAGTTATTATTTCAGGAGCTCGTGTTTTGAAAACAGTTGTTTCAGAGGGACCCGACATGTAGATATTCATGTGGCCATTTCTAGGACATGGTTTCCAGTACTGAGCTTTAAATTAATGGAAGCATTTTTTCCTGGTTTGGAAATGTAAGGCAATCTATCCAGTTAGCTGCACATAATTCTGCATTTCATTTTCCTAAACAGATAAATAAAAACTAAATTTGAAGTAATTAATCGAAGTCCCTTTTATAGAGCTAAAGTCATAATACCAATGCATTTGAATCCTGTAATATATGCCAAACAGGCATTTTCTAGGGGGACAGAGGTTCTGTTCTAGAGGGAAAAAAGATGAGTTTTGGTAAGATTCCTGGTACTAAAAACTAAATTTTACAGGATTAGACCCTTAATATTTATGGCAAGTATGATAAAAAGTAAAATATTTGAAGAAAATACGTGATTTTCATTAGGTGATCATTTGATTTTTTTCTAATTTGAGGACTTCTCAAAGCATTTTATGGAGTGCACTGGTTCTACCCTATGTTTTGGTTGTTTCCACAAGGCTTGGAATAAGTAGCCAGTCATGCTCAAAAACATTGATTTTAGCACATTTGGCTTAAAAACAGCACAGGGAAAAAGACCACTTGGCTAAAGGAGCCAAGTATTTGCAGAAACTTCTTGTTGAGTCTTTTGTGGTCCCTGCTGGGTGTTTCTCCAGTGGAAAATTAATGGAAATTAAATCAAGCAGCAACTCACCAGGGCTGCCCGCTGATTTCTGAGTGGAGCAGGTATTTATTTGCTCTTTCCACCAATAACTATATCCTTGTCACTGCTATAAATGAATTTTAAAAAACGTTATGCAGTGAATTGCTGTTGCACATTAGCAAGCTCAGGTTCAACTTGTTAAACTTACTTCCCTTGTCAAATTATATCTTAACTAAGAGAAGAAAAAAGCAATATATAACTTCATGACATATTTCTGGAATGCAAGTAGGGGCATGTCTGCTTTATGTTTAGTAAAGAGGACTGTGGGCTACTGAAGCAGAATTTCAACTAATGATTTCTCCCAGGTGTCTGATGTGGTAAAATGCAGTCCAGAAATATGCTGAAATCCTCCAGACTGTACATACAGCTTTGCAACATCATCTTCTAAGGCACAGCTTCAAGATGCGTGATTTTCCTCTGACAAAATAGTAAAAGTCATAACTTCCGTGGGGAGAAAACAGAAGTGGGAAAATGGATACGCCAGAGTTTGATTTAAGAGTACAGTTAAAATTCTGGCTGCAAAAAAGCTTCTCTAAATGTTTGTTTTTTACAGACTTCTGTTCATAGAAGTTGAAGCTGAAGTGAGGCTTGAGTTAACAAAAATAAATATTGACCCCACAGATTTTTCCCTGTGATTTAGCTTTGGGAACAGACGGTTTTCAGGTCCATGCCAGAAATCATTAGAGAAAGTCTCCCTCTTTAATAGCAATCTCTCCTCTCCCAGCTTTTGAAGCAAATATCCCTTTTCAGAACTGACATTGTAGTAACCCCCAACCCACTCGGAACGACTCAGAAATACTGGATATTACTTTTGCAGACATTTTGCAGTGTCAGAGAACATATTGCATGTACTAGAGAAGTACTGTTCCATGTTATATTTGGTGAGAAAACAGCCCTTGTTCACTGGATTATACTCTAAACTTAAGTTACTTGTGAAAGTTTCTGTGAAGGAAACTTTTAAAGCTTTTAAAGCTGCACATTTCTCTGACTCTAGTGAGTTTCCTGTGATTCTTTCAATAGTGGTATTTTTAAGAAAAATCAACTGAGAAAGGAACTGCTTATTCTTGAGGAATAAAAAATTGGGAGATTAATCAAAAAACAAAGGTTGTGATTACTTCCGTGATAACTGCGATATGTCTGAAATCTTGACTGTTCACCATGACAATAATACCACAGGAGAGTTGTGCTAGACATTTGGGCTTCCCTGAATAACTCAGATGTCCTCTATTCTAAAATGTGAAGTCAGTTTTACTTCTACACATCTTTGATTCAAGAGTGATGCGTGAGGCTGTGTTGATCATATTGTCTGATTGCAACAACTGATTGCAGCCTTTTTTTAAAAAAAAAAATTTTTGATCGTTTTTGTCTTAACATTCTCTGAAGAACTTGATCCTTACAAGGTTGTACTAGGTTGTGTGTTCTGAATTACTGGTTATTCTAGGAAAAGCACGGCTGTGAACACCCATGCAACAACACAGTTTTATTTTGCTTTAGATTTTCATGAAGTATTTTGAAATGATACCTTTGACAGACCTTCCACCATAAAGTGATTGAGGTGGTTCAGACATGCTCGTCTGAGTCTGGATACCAAAGTAACATCTCTCTGCTGAAGTTGACAGCACATGAATAGCTTAAACAGCCCGGCACATGTAGCTTTATGGTACAATTGTCTCTTTCACATCAATAGATACAAATGTTTGAATTTGTCTGAGATATGTTGCTTGGGAGTGAGTTATGCTGAAGGAAAGTGTGAATTACGGAAGTTGGTCAAAGCTTTTTTCTTTCTTATTTTTGAGTATATTTGACTGTTGTGTTTGCACTCAGCACTATCCAGTTGAAAATCTGTGTTTTCTAATTATTTGGCTAAGGCAAATCTTTGGCTAAGGCATAGGCCATAGGTGATACTCAGGTGGGTGTTTATCTAAACACCACTAAACTGGGGACAAACCTTTGTAGTTACCAACAGTTCCATTATCCAGGCAGAAACACAGAAACCAGATCAGTTCAAAGCTGTTGGAGTCTTACACATCTCAATAGTGGGATGCTTGCGCTGACGATGGACCAGTGGAAACAGGAGGGAGCAGCTTTCTCCTTCTGGGCTGGGTCTCTGCTATGCAGCCCAGCTAAAAGCATGCTTGGTCATCAGATATCAGCCTGGATGACGATTCGGGCAAAATAAAATGCTCAGGGATGAAGCCTTTGCTTTTTCACCTGCTGTTGTGTTGAGTGTTGGGGTTTTTTGCTGGGCTTCTGCTTTGGAAAGTCAGGATTTTGCCAGTTCCCAGTACTGCAGTCCCAGGGGCAGTGCAATTGCTGTTGTACTGCCAGGACTCCATGCATTGCTCTTCATGAGCCAGGTATGACAGGGAGGAGACACACAAACGTCATCCTTAGAGCTATTTAAAGAACAAGGGGACCCTTTGAAAGCAAAGCAAGGATGCTGACATGCTTGGCTTTCCTAAGGCGAGCAGTCAATGCCAGCAGAGGAACCGCAGATGGACGTATTGCGTAACAACCTTGCTGGTCGGCTGGTTGATGTATCCCGTGTGA
The DNA here is from genome assembly GCA_013399855.1 of Oxyruncus cristatus. Classification (NCBI taxonomy): domain Eukaryota; kingdom Metazoa; phylum Chordata; class Aves; order Passeriformes; family Cotingidae; genus Oxyruncus; species Oxyruncus cristatus. Next base: position 685,975 of record VXAY01007087.1, read on the forward strand.
CAGAGCATCCCTTCAGCACAGCAGTGAGCAGGGAGGGCAGGGAGGAGAGCAGGCGTACGGAAACCGTCACAAGCAGAATCTGCCCTTGAGTTTATTTTCAAATCTTCAGAACGTGTTCCTGGTTGCAAACTGAGACCAAGAAAAATCAGTCCTAAAGCATGTGTTACTGTTTTAATAGTATTTTTCATTGTGAATTGTTCTTTGGAGGCTGTGCCATTACAGATGCTTGCTTCAAAGTGATTTATCATGCTCTGCATGTTGCTGTTTATATTTGAATATCTTTTTTTAGGAAATCCCATTTGTGGAGCATGTACAGACACAAATGGGTGACTGATTTTTTTTTTTTCTGGCATTATAAGTTAGCAATTATCTTTATAAGATATTCCTTTAAAGTGAATGACAAATATACATCTGGTACATGGTTCTTTATCTTATATGAAATCAGTGAGTAAAAAAAAATCAACTACAAGGTCCTGTGCAGGACTCAGGGAGGACTTGGTGAAAGGGAATGTTACGCAAGCACTAAACTCTGTCTGCTAGCTGCTCATGGCTGAAGCCTCTCCTTTTCATCTGTTTTATGAAGAGTTTTATTTATTTGTTAATGGCTTTATTTGCCTTAACCTTTAACTTTTCATTAAATTGCAGGGGTTTTATTTCTCCCAGAAATTCTTGGATGGTAGTTGGAAAAGACAGGCATGCTTGGGGAAGTCCGGTGTCAGAAGGAAAAGAGAGTGTAGGAAAACTGGAGCAGGGCATCACAGGGGGACTAAGATGAGAGGGGAGAAGTTGAAGAGGGAGGATGTTTGAATTTATTAAAATTGTGGACAGTCTGCCTGACAGCGTGCAAAGTGGGATGTGTTGCGTTTGCAGTTCTCACAGCTCTCCAGGCCTACGTTTCTAGTGGGTATGATTTTAAGATTAATAACAGTGTTCCTCTGAGACTCCATTCTGAGGAAAGAGGTGCCATTCTCTGTGTTGTGTATGAAGAGAATTCTTTAAATAATTTTAGTCAAAAGTTTAAATGCCAGTGCCTCTCTGACTACAAATACTCTCATTCATTATCATGGAACATTCCACTTGCTCAGCCTCTTCTGTGTTTGTGATATGAAGACAAAGAATCAAGACCATTAGGTCATTGCAAATCCCATGAAAATAGAAAAAAAGATGGAAAGTGTTGTTCGTTGTTGACTAATGGTGGAAAAGAATCCACTTCTTTATATGGGAGAAGGAAGAGAATTGAGTTCTATAATGGAAAATTATGCCATTTTGTTATTAAAGCCTGTGTTATCTTTGGTAGATGTAAGTAGAAATAAGGTTAATAGTATCAACAGTAACACGAACATTTTGTAAGTATTCAGGAAGACTTTGGTAGATTTTTACAACATGCATCTGTAGTTTGACGCAGAATACTGCTTCCGTGGGAGAGTATGGAAAGTGGGGAGGATGTTCATTTTTTGGTGTGATTCCTTTTGGTGACAGTTCTTGTACCTCTCAGCAGCAGAAGTAACTTTACAGAAGTCTAGTATAGATAACAAGAGCATAATACCAGACCCACAATAAGTGACTGGCTATTTTATGTCATGGTAATTATCGCTTGTAATATTTGTTACAGCAGTGTTTACCTACACAAAACAAAATGAAAACAAACAAACAAAAAAGAGGCAAGCACATTCTGCTGTGTAATTTGAATACTACAAAAACATATTCAGTAGCTGACTCCGCACAGCAGTGTTGTGTTGTGGCTTTATAAACATTTACTAACACAAATACATATATTCCCAAGGAGAATGTTTCCATCTAATAGAACAAACTGGATATCAAGCTGGACCTAGTACTAACTAGCCAAAGGCTGGGCAGTGTGTTCTCAATATCCCTTTGGTACCTGCAGGCCACAGTTCTAGTAGTTTCTTGTAATGAAAAAAAGGTTGAATTCAGGACAAGAACACTAAAGATGACAGTGGAGTTAAACCAGATGCGTTCTTCTGGTACCACATCTGTGTTAGTGGTTTCGTTCTTTTAAATACAAAGCATTCAAGTAATTAAAACCAAATAAAAACACAAGAAGCCCACCCCTGGATTCAAAGAGCAGAGATATTATATAGCATAATGAATGTTTAATGTTAAAAGCATCTTGGAAAAACACTTAGATCGAGAGTACTTATAAACATTCCTGATACTTCCCTTCAGTTTTAGTCTGTCTAAATTGACCATCTTGTGTGCTTACAGTGCTTTATCAAAAACAGGTTTCATAGGACTTCTTAATCCATTTCTATTTCCATATCCCCAGACTTTTTGTTAAATTCTGTCTTTATTTCATTCAAAATGTACGTATGTCTTTTGGTTACTGTTTCCTATAATGGTGTTACAGATCATAGGTAAGCTGCTTGGAAACAAATGACAGGGCAATAATTTGCAGATCTGTTTTGCCCAAATCTACCATCCCAATAGAACTATAGTTGGTAGTTGCTGCCCCCCCACTTTTTCTGCATCCTCTACCACTTTGGAAGGTGGTTTGTATATTGCCACTTATAAATATTGCATGTAAGGCTTCCCCTGCTTTAGTTTTTGATGATTTGATACTACCATGTTGCAGTTATCTCAGTTACAGGGGCGTATTCTAATTTCAGGTCCAGTTCGTTCCACCGGGATTGTTACATGTGTTTTAAACACATAACCAGTGTAGCTCTGGGAAACCTGGTCTGGTAAAAGGTGTCCCTGCCCATGGAAGAGGGTCCAAACTACATGATCTTTAAGGTCCCTTCCAACCTAAGTATTCTGTGATTCTGTGATATGAAAACGATGATTTTTTTTGTTAGTTTTTCATTGACTTTTCTCCCTAAAAGGACAAACCTTTCACTTCTCTCATAGAGCAGTATCAAAGGTGAGAAACCAGAGCTCAGAAATTTTGCGAGGGCTTGAATGACTTCCCAGTGGTTTTAAGGAGAAACAGTTGTGTATCCGTAGTTATGAATCATCACTTGTGCTGCTGTTTTTTGTATGCTAGAACTGCTTAAAAGTGAATAAATCCACTTTAAATAGTGGTGAAGGGGCCCAAAGTAAAATGCTTATTTAGTTTAAGGTAGATCTGAAGGTCTCATACAGATACAATAAGGTCATGTCGTATAAATGAACTATGACAACTTGCTTGATGGCCTTCAATGCAGTGTAATGCAAAGAAGTGGTGCACAGTACTGGTTTTCCTACCACAACAAACCTTTTCAGTTCATGCTATTCCAGCAAGCACGATCATTCCCAGCCAAAATGTCACCAGATTTGTGTGTGAAACATCCCTTTTCACACTGTGACACACAGCCATGGCATGCTTTGAAAGCACAACTCTAGGTCTAGTTGGTGTTGTGGGTTTTAACTCTCAGCATTTGGGGTGCAGAACACTTGGCAAATGATCCTAACACAACTGAAGCAAAATGATGACTTATCTGCCACCACTGCTCTTTGAAAACATCTATCAGTAGGAAAATTGCACCCTAAGAGAACATCCTGAGCTGGGATATACGGAAACAATTTTAATTGTTTACAGACTAAAGAGGTGCCTTCTACAGGAGATTATTTTAAAGTGGGATTGTTAAGAAGGAGCATCTTCAGCTTAGTGAAGATGGTGAAGAAATATGTATGGTGATGGTGTTTCATATCTACCATCAGTGAACACTGGCTGCTGTCTAGAACAGATGGTCTAGATGGTCCATAGTTTCTCATTTTCTTGTTGAAACCATTTTGCTGTACGTAGATACCTGAATTCCTGTGCAGTGATTCCTGCCTGGGGTTTCTTTGACAGTCACGTGCACACACTGTACAGTTTACATGCAGGGAACAGTGCTTTTAGGAAGCTCTGACTTTTCCACACGCCAACTGTGTGGATGGCTTGCTTAGCCACAGAATGCTGGCAGCCCTCCCTGGTGATGCTTTGGCATGGCTCTGTGGTGTCACTCGCCTTTGGCTCATGCCCAGCAGGTTCTGCTCTGCCCAGTGTCTACAGCAGCATTAACTTACTGCCCATTCATCTTCTCGAATGTTCTGGCAGATTTTAGTTGTTTTGTAGTGTCTGTTTTTATACACATCATTTTTAAAATATTCATATCCATGTAGCAAATGTTTAAATTATGAGATGAGAGGATGGCTATCCATGAGGTTGTATTTGGTTCCTGTGGAAAAAATGGAAGTTGTTTAGGATCCTTGAAAGGTTTGAACAATTGTTTAAAAGGCAAGAAGAGAGATTGATGTTTGACTTAAATATATTTTATCTTTATAAGAGATGGTTAGGTTTTGTGCCCTAATTGTTTCAAGGCCATGTGCCCTTGCTAAAATACTTTGTGTGTTAGGCCTCTCCAGGCCTGGAAACCATCTGGTGGTGGTACTTCACTGTTCATACTCTCAAGTTCAAATTGCAGGTGCAAACCAAACAACAGAAACCTCTCTTCTATAATTGTGAGATTTAAAAAAAAAAAAAAACCCTGCCTGAAAAGTCCGAAAAGACCTAATGGTAGGCTATGTGTCACCCAAAACAGGATTATATGGTGTAGAGTGTGTGCAATACGGTTTTACTCTCTGCAGAATGTATTTTTAATGTGGTGGTATCTATTTTAGTCTGTAGTCTAGTACTCTCTTTCCTAAAACAGAGGGACCCAGGCCTTCAGTAGCTCTTCACACATTGCCAGTGTGTTGTCAGAACATCAGCTCATCTCCAGAGTCATCATGGCATAGAATTGGCGAAGGCAGTTTCTTGACACTAGAATAGCCTCGGGGACTTTGCTTTGTATTTTTCATGTTTGATTTAGAGCAACTGTGGGTTGCTATAAAGTACATCAAACAGTGGCTGGGTCTCTAGCAGACTGAGACATTATCAGTCCGAAACTCCTGTTACCTTTTTTTTCTCTTGGCAATGACATATTCTGAACTGTGGCTTGATCAACACGGAAGGACCTTGATGTAAAGAAATGCTGAAGTTACAGGGTATATTCACGTCAAAGAGGCAATTGATAGGAGGCAATGTCATAGCAAATAAAGCAGTGATGAGCTTCTGCTCTGTATGTCTGATAGTGTGAAAACAACAGAACAATTGGAAGAGTAACTAAATCAAACCTGCTAAAAGATAATATTGGTCTCTGAATAATGTAACTGGATTGCAGTGCTTCCTGGTTTAGAACATGACTGAAGCCCAGACATAATGGCAATGTTCAGAGGATGGAGAAAACATGGAAAAGAAAAGTATCCAGAGGCACAGGTAATAGAATATGTATTGCAAGATCTAGAGTGTTCTCTTTGTGTTCCATTTGTTACTTTATTTTGAAGGAAACATTTTAGTCACCCTTTCAAAAGAAAAAAAAGTTAAATAGCACCAATTAATTCCAACTTCATTAGCTGTAAACAAGAGATGAAGAGAACAGCGGTGGGGTTCTACTGTTCATTACAGGTGACTTGTCTATCTCGCACTGGCCTTTTTAACCATCAACGTGCTTGTAGCAAGCGTGGGTAGAGTCCTTCTCAAATCTTCGTTCACGAAACCTAGCCATGATGACAGGTGACTGAGCTATCCTTCTGTGGGGCCGGGTGAGGGTCACAAACGTTGCTTCTCTTTAGCAGCAGTGGGAATCAGCTACCTGGATAAGCAAAGTGTCTTACCCTCTCTCCGTTCTCTCAGGTGGCATCAGCTCTCCCCTTAGCACCTCACAACATTTCTTGGCACAGTTCTTGTTACGTTTGATAAGCTTGGACTTTCTGGGTTTTTTTCTTTTGTTTTGTTACTTTTCCATCTTTTTTCACATTCAGCATGATAATTTGTATGGCATTGAGCAGTACCTCTCAGGCATTGTAGCAAATGGTCCAGCCCCTTTCCCTGAGAAAAGCATCAGAACTGTAAAATTTTCTTTTTGTGAACAGTACCCCATGAAAGTGATCTCATTTATGAGTGGGGATGTGCCTGTGAACAAGCCAGAACAGTAAAGGCAAAGGCAGGAAAGGGATGAACATGAATATTTTGGATAAGATTTGGAATAATTGGTCTGTTGCTTCAGGGCACTATTGAGACTTTGGTTTGCAGAGACCGAGTTATTTCTTGTATCAGCGAGTGGCCCTTAAAGTAGAGGAAATGGAACAGAAAATCTTCCCAAAAAATCTTCAAGGTTTGACCATGAGGGATAACCATTCCCTGCAGGGTTCTGTTATTCCACTCTGAATTTAATTTTTGTTTTGCACTCATAATCTATCAAGTGATTACCGTTTATTTGATTGCTGTGTTTTGAAGCAGACAATTTCTTTGTCATATTCCTGCTGCAGCTTCTGTCATTGCCCTGAGGGCTCTTTGCCAGATAAGTTTTCCTGATACGTTGCAGCTGTTTGAAAAGTCAAAATTATTCATTGGATCAACTTTTTCAATATATGGAATAAATTGTTCCTGTAAACTGCAACTTATCTCCCGATGTGGAACTTAGCTTGCCTCACTGTTCCTGTTTATGCAAAGCATTTAAAACTGTAGATCTTATCAATGGCTAATAATGAGAGCAGTGTTTTACTACCCATCCTCTCCCTCCCTGCTCCCAGCACACTGTATCCTGTATTTTGTAAAACAGATAGCGAGATGTAGAGTTCAGTCCTATTCCCATCTGGATAGGTTTGAAATTTCAATTGCCTTTTAGGAAGTGAGACAAATTGCTGGAAAAACAGTGATAAAAAAGCTTTCTAGGAAAAAGGCAATTTCCATCTGTTATACAAAACTTAGGCAAACTTTTCTGCGGAGTCTTAGAGGGCAAAGCAGCTATTCCTGCCACTGGACTGCAGCAGGGACAGCGACAGCAGAGCATATCAGTTGGGTGTATTTACAGCAGTCAACAGAAATCACAGTAATTTGGCATCGTTTTTGTTGCTGATGCAGCTCTGCCAGCACTCCCCAAAGAGGCCTGGTGTGGTGGTAGCCTCCAGTGCGGACAGGGTGGCATCACTGGGCTGTACTTCCCACAGTGGGGAGAGGGTGCTTCAGGTGCTCCTGGGGACACACCTGGCTTGGAAAGCTGTCTGGCTTGAGGAGGTGGCAGGAACAGCAGAGGGAGAGACAGGAGAGGGCCCTGTATGTGGGGAGTACATCAGCCAGCCTTTGGAACCAAATATCGCAATTTCTTGGATACCTAAATCTACAGAATGGTTGTAAAAATGAATGGATTCTCTTCTGTCAAGTTTTAGTGTACTTAGTGACAATGGCTAGAGAAATACATGTTTGTAAAAACAGGCCCTCTTTTTGTGGAGCAGTGGAAAATGATATAGGGTCTGATGTGAGTTAAAATAAAAGACTTTGAGAAACCTGCCTGCATTACGCACCACTTTCTCTTCAGTGCTACTGTTAAAGGTATTTTCTACTCCAGGATGCTGAAAACCAGTCTGTGAATGTCTCCCATCTGTTAGGACTGATTTGCAGAGACTTTTTGTCTTTAAACAATTACATCCAAATGGAAAGTCAGTATCTCGGTTACTGATGACTCTGTCAAGTGTTCTCAGGCTGTAACACACCAGCCAGACTTATAAAGGCCCTTTGAATAACTGAATCACTAAATCTGTTTACATGGCCAGGAGGAGGTGAAGAGCTTAGAGGTGACCTTTGATGCATTTTTCTTTTTATCCTTGAGAAGTTCAGGTATATATGGTTTTTTTTAGAAGAAAAGATCTTATATTTGTGTAATAGAAGATTTTTTTCATAATTTCTAGTAGTTGTCAATGTAAAAAATACCTGCTCGTGTATGACAAGGGCAGCAGAAACAGAGAAAGGCCCTTTATTGTGCATAAGAACTAGTCTGCAAATATAGTGTGGAAAACATTAATTTTATGTTTGGCTACGATGAGCAAAGGCAGAAATCCCTAGCTTCTAATTAGTGCATTATTATTGTATCTTCTCTTCAGATATCAAACACCAGTTCTCTTTTTAAATGTGCAAATAGTAATTACCATTACAGTACCATACTGATTTAATATACTATTTGAAAATATTTGCTTTTTGCTTTATTGTGAAAAGTTATGCCTTTTCCTAAAGAATGCTGAGGACCTTGGACTGCATATGTGGATCATTCTCTCTGTATTTTTTGCTTTTGACTTTGGCAAATGGGTAATTTTTAATCCCCGTAATCAAGCAACCAAACATAAGAGCAACAAGTAAGATCATTTATTTATCTGTACTGTCAGTATTTTGAGTTCTTAGATGATAACCAAGTGTTACTGTAAATGTAAAGTATTTCATGGATTAAGAATACTTTTCAGCATGATGTAGATCTTTACTCAGTACAAAAGAGTTGCTGTAGTTACTTTAAATACATGGAGTCACAGCCACAAATATGGCTTTTCTTGCTGGTTCTTTGTTAGAATGTTGGTTTTGCTAGTAATGATGAAGAAAAATAATTTTTTTTTTTTTTACCTGCAGAATGTAATTTAGGATTTTTATTTCTTTCAGAAGCATTTCTGTGCACTGCTTGCACTGGTTACTTATTTGATGAATCGTGTTTTTGGTGTACAAAAGCCTATAGCAACATGTTTATCTATCAGTATTGATGCAGTGCCCAGTATGACAGCATCAGTGTGATGTGGCTGTAATCAAGTGATCAGAGTCAGACTTTGGAGGTCTCTATAAGAACTTAGCTCATATAAGTATGGGAGGGAGAAATAAATAGATATCTAAATATACTGTTATTTTGTCCTAGTTGTAGCCTATTAACACACACATATTTATAGGGTACTTCCTTAACAAAAGGTCCAGGTGTTTTGTGAACCACAGTCATAAGCTGGTTTTTGAATGGAAGACAGTAGCCAGCTAACATAGCATAATAGCATTTTTGTGCTTGGCTGCCTCTGTCCTTATCAATCCTAGTTGAATTTTTTTTTTTTTTTTTTTACCACCCCTCTGGTGAAGCTAGCAGTAAGAAATAGGTAAGTACTTGCTTCTGCCAGGACAAAGGAAAATTTAAGCCTTTTAATAAATCTTAATGTTTAGGGCATGTGAGCTTCAGGTGGTTATTGTTTAGAGAGTTGGCTAAGGAAAGGCAAGGTCAGCAGTGCTGGAAAGCAGGGGTTTGTGATTCTAGAGAAGAAGGTTGAATCTGTGACCATTGACTTTTGTAGCCAACATGCACTTGAAGTAATTGGAAATGTCCTTCCCTTCCCCTCCCTTCGGGCTCATGTCCTAGTGCTGCAGTTTCTATCCCCTTGCACCTGGTCCTGCCAGCTGCAGGATGCTGCTGTCCCTCTCCCTGTCTTGGTGGGAGCAGAGCTCTGGTGAAGAAACGTTGCCTGGTCTGCATTCCTGTCGTGTTGGGGCAGCTCCAGAGTGTAGGAGAGCACTTTCCATACAGTGAACCTGTGCCTCGTTGCTTTGAGCTTTGCTGCCCTGGAGTCGGAGGTTTCTGGTCAGGGAGTTAACTGAAAGCTTTGGAGTTGTGGACAGGGAAAATGAGTTTGGTTTTTGTTTTTTCTTTGCTTCAAATGAACTTAGATGTCATTTTGAGTAAGGTCAATTTTATCAAAAATGCCTGCTACCCCTACCAGTTTCTCTGCTCTAAGCATGTTCTCCAGGACCTTTAAAATATGCTTGAGAAAAGTACTGACTTAAGATGCAGTTTTTCTAAGAGGAAAAACTGCAGCAGGTTGTTTGATCTAAGGCAGGCAAATAACAAATTATAGACTAAAGACTTAAAAACTAGAATAAAATGTGTATTTCCAAAGATTTTTTTGAGAGCAGGTTAAAAAAAAGGTTCCCAACACAGATGATGATGTGGCTGCTAGAGAAGAAAATATGGAAGTGTGATGTAGGTGTGTCCAGATGGGAGTAACACTTAGTAGGGAGTGTGAAGGTCACAGTGGCCAGGAGCAGGCAGAGGAAGTGGGACAGTAGGAGATTGGATATTGTGTTCGCATGGGGCACTTGCATAGCCTTGGACTTGTCTTGGACCTCTTTTTGTCATCTTTTGGAGCTTAAACCCAGCCTTTCCTTATAGAAAGCTTTGACTGAGGAGTATATGATAGTTTCTTCACATCGATAAATTATTATCAAAAAAGCAGTAAATTCATCAGCAAAACCAAGGAAAGGATTGAGCAAGAGTAAGTGTAGTAACTAAGTTTTATTTGGCCTTGGCTGTTAAAGAAAAGGATGCTTTCAAAGGCCAGGCTGGATAGATTAGGCTATTGCATGGATCAAATGAAACCATTCTGCCTGCTGAGGAAGCAGGGAGACATGAAACTAAGAGATGTGGGATGGTGGTAAAAGGTCTGTCCCCAAGGTTCTGGAACTTCTGCTGCTTATGTATTAGGTGATTGATTATAATTCAGCCATTGGCATGTGTTTGGATTTGCAAAGAGTTGAAAATAAAGGATCCAGACTATTTGGTCTCAAATGGGTTGACACAGGCACATCCATCAAGATGCTGGGAGATGGCTTTTTGGAGACTGAGATGTAGGATTGGAGGAAAGAAGAAATCTTCATAGCTGATGTAGGAGATGATCTTACAACTTTTTAAAATTTCATTACACCTAATAACAGTATAAGCAATATCAGGGGTTATAACTTCAGTCCACAGAAAATTGCCTCAGCAATGGCAGGATAAATGGCTTGTGAACAATCCATCCATGTGTAACAAATGAGTTATTCTCCCTTCTGAGTGCAAATACTGTTTAACAGCTGGATGTAGGTTCAGCTTTCCAGCAGAGAAAGCTGGAAAATACTGGGGCAGTCTTAAGACATCAACTCACATGTGATGGTGACTAAATGCAGATGGCTTAAGTGGTTCCTGTCTTCAGTTTTACGCTTTGCCTATCTCTTGAAGGCTGCTGCTGCTGCAGTGATATATGGCTGAGTGATATATGAAATATGTGTGTTTACATTTATGAGCTAAACTGTAAAAATGTGTTTAGGAGCAGAGTCACATAAGCCAGCATTTGTAGCTGCTAAAATTCTTGTGGCTGAGAAGCATGAGAGGAGCATTCCTTGTTTGTTGGATGCAGCTGAGAAGCTCTAAGTAATAAAAATGACCATGATTCAAAATGGGGCAGAGAAAAAGTCCAAAGTTTGTTTTATTTGGGCTGTTTAGCCTGATAAATTGGATCAGGTAGAAAAAAGCATTCCAGTAATTGCAAGAGTGTGGTTCAGCTGAGCTAGAAATGGCAAGGATTCTCATGACTGTTCTGTCCTTTGTCTGCCTGTGAAAACTTTCACCTTAGGCACAGATGCCACTGCGGACAATTTTGGGACATAGCAAAATTATTTGGAGCAAGGGTTGGTTAGTTTTTCAGAGTAGCAGTGCTTGTCATTGTAGAGGGGAGAAAAAAAAAATCAGTACAAAAGAGCTAGAAGAATTAAATTTATAGACTACGTGGGGGAACTTTGGGATTAGGGCTGGATCTAGACTCTGACATCTGAACACCAACTAGGGAAACACTTGCATCAGCCGCTGTGGTGTGATTTTGCAGTTCTTCAGAGGCCTGGATGAGAGCAGGTTAGTCCTGTTGCTGCACACACAGAAGAGCCGAGTTGGAAGGCTGATTGCGAACACTAAGGATCAGCTTCTGCAGCATATCAGGAACTTGTGTGCACTTTGTCCTCCTGTGTTGCAGAAGTGCAGATATTAGTGGTTCATCCACAGCTGGATAAAGGTGTAGGGACAGTTGGTGTAGTCTGGCAGGAATGGACTACAGAGACACTGAATCTTTCTCAGAAAGTGGATTTTCCTACTGGGATATTAGGTAATTGGAAAATCATGTGGCAGGGCTGATTTTTAGAAAGTGTAGCATTCTCCATGTCATCCCTGAGGAAGGGTCTTCTGAGCCCAGAGGAATTTGGCATTCTGAGTGAAATACTCCTCTGCAGACATGAGGACCTGATCGGTGACGTATTCAGGTCTCAGTTGATTATAGCAGATATCCGAGACATTTCAAGTACTTGATGATGACCATATGGTTGCTGTGCTCTTTACAAAAGGCTTGGCTGAGGGAAAAGAAGCTTTCTGTGGATATAATCACAATACAGCAGGAACCATCATCAGCGTTTTGGTTCCAGGCACTGATGTGTTGCAAAAGCCAGTCAGGAGAGCTAAGCTGTTGTGTGGTGTGGGAAAGTGTTCATCAGCATCTGCCTGGGTCCTTGCACCAGCCAGAAGGCAGCTGTGAACTGTTTCATGGGCAAGTTCGAGGTTTGCTCACTAAAATATCAAGAGGCTTTGACTGTAGTGTAGTTTCCAGTTAATAAGCCTTCCACCTGGTGGGTGAGATAGGATTCTAGAAAAGGGAGTGCACCCAGCATGTCCTGTTCCTCTTGGTGACATACCAATCAGCAGTCGGTGGGAAACATCAGGTAGCTGGCACTTCTCATATTGGGCTTTAAGTTGGACTCAATCTGACTGGTTAAATAGAGCTCCTGGTAAGGCACAGATGCAATTCGAGAAACCCCTCGATGCCTCATGGTGAGGGGGGAAGTGACCTTTTGTAAGAACAAAATTAACTTGACCTGCCCAAAATGAAAAGATGGTTTTGGACAATCAGTCATATGTTTGAAAGCAAATGGTTACAAGAAGCTGTCTGATTTGATTCCACCCACAAGGTGGAAATCCCACAAGGATGAAAAGCAAAGGTCTGCTAAACGTAGTGGGATTAATAGTTTTATTTTGGTACGTTCACTCTTCAGAAATTTTGCATTGTGAGGAAGATTTACTCTTGGAGGGAAAAAATGTATCATTTTTACAGACAGAATTCTTTATTGTCTTATAAAAAACATGACTCCTTGAGCAATGGGGCCCTGAAGCCTGGTTCCTGGTGGCGTTGTCTGCTGTCCAAATCTTTTCCTCCCTCCCCTGGAAAGCTGGCTGCCCTCCTTATTACCCATTCACCATGTTCTCTGCTCTGATTTACACAGGTTCCCTGCTAAGGGAGTGATGGGCCCCTCTCTTCCCTCTGTGCCATCCTGGTGGCTCAGATGCCCATCAAACCTGCAAAAAAAATCTTCCCTCTCTCTCTCTCCCCACCCTTGCCCTCCCCCC
>VXAY01007087.1:708230-739354 GCA_013399855.1 Oxyruncus cristatus
AACCACAAAGCACCTAAGAAACCTGAAAAAAAAAAAAAAAGAAACTGAGCCACAATTCCATGTTGTCATGGTTTGATCCCAGCTGACTACTAAGTACCATGCAGCTGCTTACCCACTATTCTCTTCCTTCTCTGGTGGGAAGGAGAATCGAAGGCAAAAAAACCAATCTCATGGGTTGAGATAGGAACAGTTTAATAATTGGGAAAAAAAAAATTGAAACAAATAACATTAATGATAATAATAATAATTAGGATTATGATAACATTTGCCATGAAAAGGAGAGAGAGGGGAATAAAAGTGAAGAGAAACAAGTAACGCTCAATACAGTTGCTCACCACCCACTGACCAATGCCCAGCCTGTCACCAAACAGCAACTGGTGGCTCCCAGCCAACTCCCCCCAGTTTATATACTGAACATGACATTCTATGATATGGAATATTCCTTCAGTCAGTTCAGCTCAGCTGTCCTGGCTGTGCTCTCTCCTGATTTCTTGTGCTCCTGCTCACTGTCAGAGCATAGGAAACTTAAAAGTCCTTGACTTAGAGTAAGCACTGCTCAGCATCAACAGTATTCTTGTCCAAAATCCAAAAGACAGCACTGTACCCGCTACTCAGAAGAAAATTAACTATCCCAGCCGAAGCCAGGATGCACGGATGTTACTTGGACTAGAAGCAAAAGCAAATGAATCTTTTAGGATACAAGTTTGTTTCAGAGCTTTAGTTTGCAACTGAAGTCTCCTGTGCTGTTCACTGAGAGACCTGGCTATCTCATATATTGTTACAGTGGGGACTCATGTTCCTCTCCTGTTAGGTATGTGAAAATACATCTTTGTTGTGTAGGTCTGTGTTACCCACTGCTTAAAAATTAAAGTGACCATGTGGAGGTAACCTGAGCTCAGGATAGTCCTGAAAAGGTCACAGCACTTATTGTGGGGCTTAATAGTAAGGGTATCAGAAATACAGAAAACCTCTCTCAAAATGCGGTTAGGAACTTAGCTTTGCCCTTTATATTAGGGGGACGTACTTTTTGTGGCATGGGAGAGGGAGAAGTAAATAGCAGAACTTTCCTGGAATTTGGAGTTAGTACCTTTGCTGGAGGGAGGAGTTTTGGTGAGTGACTAGTTACAATCTGATGGATGGTACTTCTGGTTGAGCCTTTCAAACCTGCTGAACCAATCGTCTCTCAACTAGTCTATTGATCAAGGTGGTGAGAGGACCTCAGGTAGATGTATACAGGCAAGCAGGCTGAAAAACTGGCTAGGGGATGGTTTTGGGGTGCATGCATAGGAAAAGGGAGACCCAGTCTTCAGTCCTGATATGGACATGCAGGCAGGAGGATGCTGAGGGCTCTCAGATCTCCTGTGTGGAAGATTTGGGAGGAGATACACGTGTGAGCTGTGAGTTACCTGTGTATAGCATGTGGATTATGAATGTACTAAAATAGCGATTTGACTGGGCTCCTTCAGTGCTAGCGTTTGCACTCAGACCTGCAGCAGATTAAACGTTAAGGCAATTAAACCTACATCCCTTCCTTCAACAAGTCTGCTTCTGGACCAGAAAGCTCTAGCCCTTGCAAACCAGCCTGTGTAAGTCCCTTCTCTACCTGTATCTGAGTGAGTTGCATGGTGAGTATGTTTTCTAGCAAATTCTGGTGTTACGCTGAGGAAAGTTATGGTGAATGATAGCCATAACTATGTTTGGTCTATTTAAGTAACTTATTATAAGATTACATATTATTTGTTGTAACATTAATGAAGTATATCTTGCCTGTGTCTGTTATCTTTACCTGTCATTCTGTGGCTGCTCTGTCATTGCCAATGTCGGAGTGCATTGAGGTTCTGGTTAACTTTACAATAGGTAGGAATGAGAAGGTGATACTTAAGATGAAGGAGTCAAACATCTACTCCCAGGTCAAAGAATTATTCAAGAGTAACACAGAAAAAAAAAAAAAGTAATTCCTACTTTTCCCTTCAGACTAGATGATTTTCTTTTCCTCTGCCCCTTCCCTGCAGTCAGAATGCTGATAAAGTAGGTAGGGTTGAAACTTCAAATATTAATTTATTGACAATTTGAATATATTTGCTCATGCATCTAGAATTTAAAATTTACCATGGCGTTTTTTGCTTTCATTTCATCAGTTCTTCATTCTTTGTCTTGATACAGACGTATAGGAGAGTCTGACTACAGTGATGGAGAGGAGGATTTTTACTATACAGAAATCAGGCTCAACACGGACTCAGTAGCTGATGGCTTAAGCAGTCTTTCCCCAGTCTCTCCATCTTTAGCATCTCCTCCTTCCTTTCCCACCCAAGATGCAATCCGCCCTGAAACTTCCTGTGCCAAAACTGAGACTAAATTGATGACACCTCTGAGCCGCTCAGCTCCTACCAACCTCTACCTCGTACACACGGACCATGCTTACCAGGTAATGCCAGTCAGAGTAAGCTCCAGGGACTACAGTGATGTCATTAATGAATAAAGAGATGCCAGATCACAGTGTTTGGGTTTTAAAGAGCCAAGTTTAAAAAGCCGTGGGTTTTAATGGGCTGAAAAGTTTTCAAGGGCAGCCCAAGGGGGTTGTTTCATTTAAATGTAGATGTCTGCTTCTGAGCTAATTGTTTGTTTGTTTATGTGCCCGCTGTAGATTTTGGGGTGCTGTTTATACAGCCACACATAGTGCATACTTCAGGTTGAGAAGAATTGCTCTGTGATCCCACTGCCTACATTAGTTAATTTTTCACTGATCATAAGGAGGGACCAAGGTGACATGCTCAGATGTGGTTTCTGCATTGTAAAAATTCTTATTAAGTCAGCAGAATCCCTCCCAGAGTCTTCATTTCAGCTCTGCTTGTACTGGATGTGTTTGTAGACAAGTGCCTGAGGGATGCCAGGAACAGTTAAATCTCCTTGGTTTGTACAGTGTGAGATGTCAGTTTGCATATGTGAAGTAGAGCAAGAAGAAAGGAAAAGGCATAGGTGGTATCCTTCTACTCTTCGAGGTAATGGCAAAAATTGCTGTACCAAAAACTTTCAACTAGGTTTGGACAGAAAGCATTAATTGTAATTGTGCACTAAAATCTGACATGTTTTGGGGTGGATACCATATGAGAAAAAAGGGTTAGAGGCTTTGAAGTAGTGTGGTCCATGACCTATGTATGCACTAGAGAACTGAACTCTATGAAATTTATTAGATGCAATAACTTTGATATACAGCACTGTGCAGATAAAACCTTTGTGTGTTTGGAGCAGACCCACTAAAAGGCCAGAGGGAACTATACAGAATTCACAGGCTTGTTTTAGACTTTTGTGAGCATTGAAACTTGATATCTCAGGTGGAAGCTGCATTAGGTAACACACCAACCTGGGGACTGATCAAGCCAGCTAGGAGAAGACTTTTATCTCAGCATAGCTGAAGCCCTGCCTCAGAGAGTGACCACCAAGTCTAGGCTACTGAGAAGAGTCTTGTCTCATTTGGGATTTGCAGTAGTGACAGTCTACCCTGCTCTTTGGAGTTTCACACCATTCTGTTCGATAAGCAACCTCAGAGTAAAGCACTTGGCTAAGGAAATCCTAATTCAATTCTTCAGGGCACTCAAGCTGGATTTGAATTGATGTATTCCACAACATGAGACTACAGGTGCCTGAGCCCTGTCTCTTTTTCAAGTTGCTCTGGTTTCAATACTTTATTTCATCAGTGAGGAGTGACAGAGTCCACACTGTTCACGATTTTCAAATTGGAAGCAGGAGGCAAGGTCCCTGCTCAAGCATTCAGACTGTCCTTGCAAGGAAGGCAGCTTCTGCAGGGTACATCAGTGGTATTCTGTGCCAGGATCCCTCCAGTCCTGCAGGAAGAGCCAGGAGGCAGGGTGGAGATCAGTTCTCACCAGCCAGAGGAGAAAGTGGAATCACTGGGAGTGAAGAGGCAAAATTCACAGCTCAAGGAACTTCGATAAGGAAGGCTGAATAATGTTCATCCCAGGATTCCTGTTAAAAAAGGAACAAAAAAAATGGAGCCCAAAGCTGAGTTGCAAGAATCCTAAACAGTTAGGATCTGTTTAATTGCCATTTCCTGTATGACTGGGAAGTGTCAAGTATACCTTGACACTTACTACTTGTAGTAAGAGAGGTATGAACAGGAAGTGAGCAGGCAAGTCCTGACACTCTTCTCTGACCCAGTCCTATGGGTGAGGAAAAATTTAGAAAAACAATTGAAGAAATTGTGGAAACTTCAACTGCAGTTGAAGTTAACTGCAATGGAGGAACCCCAGAGAAAGATGATACCAGAACAGGGTAGGAGGCAGTACGGAAGAACAAATCCTTCGGGACTGAAGGAGAGCATTTGATCTTAAAACATATAAGCAGTATTTGTTAGGCTAGAGATTAAATTTAGTGTAGGAGAACTAGGAAGTCACAGAGAACAGCAATGAGTTATTTTGAATGTTAGTGGAGTTGAATGAAAAGCTATTCTTGGCCCTGACCTCATTTTCATTAAATCATTTTGGTACTACACAAATAGTATAATAAAGTTTGCTGATAAAAAACTCAGGAGACATCAGCAGTAAGGGAGTTATATATCATGCTTACATGACTGGGTGATCTTAAGAATAATAGGTTTTGGATGTAGTTTAATGTCAGAACATGCAAAGTCCTGCACCTAAGGAACTAATGAGATTTTTCTGCTATAAACTGGGGTAGTTAGGAAATTATGTGAGAAGGAAACCTCTGTTCATTAATCAAGCACAGAATGACCATGAGCCAACAACAATAGAGCAGTGAAGGGGGGGGGGTATAGTTGTCAGCATTCTTGGATAAGAAATATCTAGGAGAGACAGGGATTTTCAATACCATTATACAAGACTCCCAGATAACTGCAACTGGGATCCTGAGTAGAGTTCTGGTCAGCCGGATTCACTGTGATGGGCACCAGTCAGAAGAGGTAAACAGAAAGTCAGCAGCATTGAAGAAGGAGAGCAGAGAGGACACGGACAGTGTCTCCAGCCCGGAGACTGGTACCTCAGGCAAAGCAGGGGTGAGGAGAGGATGGGATGCTGCCTGGGAAGAAAGTGAGAGGACAAGTGTGATAGGGGAAGAGGATGAGCATATACTATTTCAAATATAAGGACAGTGTTGGCACAAACAAATAACTGTAAGTTACCCATGAATATATTTTGATTGGAAATTAGATGGAGGTCTCCAAGCAAAGTGAGGTCGGGGTGTAGAAACTCTTCAGATCGTTGTAATGTTATGGTTGCATACCTTATGGAAGAGATTGTCTAAAATGTTAGCCTGAAAAAGGGGACAGTGCTTGATGAACAAAGATGCACATCTCGGAAGCGAGTGAACAAGGCAGTTGACTAAGTCTGAGCATGTCTGATGTAGATACAGGCACTGAGAATAAAGAATTGAACACTGTCGTATTTCAGGCAACTGCAAATGACGTTGATTTTAAACTTCACGTACTTCGTGTTTCTTTATAAAACTTGTGCCTGTACCTATTAAATTTAGCTACAGAGGAACTACGGGCAGGCTCTTTCAGCATCTAGGATTTCCCTTTCAGGTCTTATTCAAATACCTGAGGAGGTTGCTGTGCTGACCCCAGTTTTGAGCTGATACCCCTGTGGGATACTGAGCAGAGGCAGTGCCGTCTCACTGCTCATCTAGCTGCCTCCAGTTCTTTCTGTCAGGAGTCCCGTTTGAACAGGGGAGTTGCCAGATTTTCTTTATGCCTTTCAACAAAGTTTTTATATTTTATGGAGCTCAGCGGATGTTTGCTCTGCATGTCTGTTTGGATTCTCTTGGAGCTGTCAGCAGGCTCGGCAGCCCACAGAGCATCACTGCCGTACACGGAGGCATCTGGTGGTCTCACTTTCTTTTCCTTGGAGAGACTCCAGGGGATTGCTTCAGCACTTGTTTACTCTGAAGATTATCTTTAGTGGGGACTATCAGGTTGTAGTTTGTCATCACTCCTCTGTGCCCAGCAGCTCAGGAAAGAACTCTCTCCCCTGAAGCAGTGAGACGATTTCGGCAGCCTCAAACACTAACACTGCTTAAATGAGTGTATTGCACCATTGTCAGGCAGAGGCAACTGAAAGCCAGAAGTGAAAACTCATTTTAGCAAGTTCTTAATAAGTTTAAAGAGGAATTTTTTTTTTGTGGTGAAAAAATTGAAATTCAGAGGTCAAAGTGAGCCTGTGTTCATAGTGGCTGCTCACATTCCTGCTATGCAGGGTAGCTTCACAGCTATGAATTTCTTGATTCTGAAAATTAAACGGGATTCAAAAAGGGGCAGGAAAGAATTCCTGAGGGCTCATAGCCTAGTGAGAAAACCAAAGAAAAGGCACAAGATGAAAGATGCACAACTGTCTGAGCTCAGATTATCGTGTTTTGCACCCCAGGGCAGCACTGGGTATTACATCCTAGATGGGAAGATCATAAGAGTTCAAGGACCCCAGGAGTCCTTAAATATTTGCTTTAGCTTAGTATTTAAGAGCTGTTTTTTGAGTCCCCGGGATGATTTTCAACTCCTTGTTTTTAATAGGGAAAGACTGTTTTAATTGGGATGATTGTTAACATTAATCTGATAAACCAGAAATGGCCAGGCCTCACTGTTAACTGGTTTTGTCCAAGAAGCCTCACTGTCCGCACTTCACTGCGTAAACCAGCTGCTGTCAGTTTAAATACGGCCTTGTTCATACTGTGGAACAGGTGATCATTAGTAGTATTGTTTGCTTCTTGCTGTCATTACTTTAGAAGTTAAGAGTGATCATCTTTGTCTAAACAAGGTTTAGGAACAGTGATACGTTGATATAACTATGTCCCTTCCTTACTGGCTTATCTATGACTGTCCATCTTAAAAGGGTAAAGTGCTTGTCACGGTGCAGTTTTTTTCTGCCTTGGAAAGTCTCTCATGGATTTACCATTTCGAGGAGTGAAAGATCCCTAGAAATGCTTTGGAAGAAGAATGGCTCTTCTTGCTGGAATAATATTTTCTTTTCACACAGGCCACTCCTCCGGTGAATATTCCAGGGTCAGCAAAATTCACTCCCAATGGCAGTAGCTTTAGCATCTCTTGGCAGTCGCCTCCAGTTACCTTCACCGGCATTCCAGTAAGTGAACATCAAACAAAGAAAGAAGGAAAAAGTTTTTAGATCTTTTTGTTTTGGTTCACAATGTGTAGTGATAGAAGTAAATGTGACATAACAGATACCAAAAAGAAACAAATTAAATCCGTGCCTCAATTTGCCAGCATGGCTGGTTTTAACACCTTTGTCAGACTCTTTAATTTAGTAAATTTACTTTTTTTTTTGCATCACTGTCTACAAAAAAAGAAGTTAATCTATAGTAAATTTTTTTGACTATATGCTTACAAAACATTCCGATACATGCAGAGCTTGGCACTTTTTTGCTCCTTTTCTTGAAAAACTAGATGGAAAATCAGCGAGGTGGTGGTTATGCTAACAGACCAGTTGGATTCAGGCAGTAGGGCTGTTACCTAAATGGACTCTTGAAAGGCAACTGAAATCAAAAGTAAGATGAAATGCAAAGTCCAGCTTTAGGAGGCTTCAAATAGGTAACCCTTACTGATAGCAGAAAATGTTGTTTTATACAGAAAATGTGTTCAATATCTATTGCGTTTTGATATTAATACATATTGCAGTTTGACAACTTTTTAACGAAGATGTACTAGATGTAAATTTAACACCGACCCTTTCTTCAAAAAAGCTGGTGTGCAAGGCTTGATTCCATGAACAGGACTGCAGAAATGCAGTGCTTGCTTAAACATAGACTTCCAGTGGCCCTAAACATATGTGGTGTAGGTGTGGGTATGAAGGGGGAGCAAAAAACCTTTATGAAGGGTTTGGAGGGATTTGGCTTCTAGTGCCTGGCATGGAGAATGCTGAAAAAACAATGTAAATCACTATTTATGAATAGTGGAAAATCTCTATAATAAATATAAATAGATATTAATGTAATGTATCCTCATTTTATGGGAAATAATTTTTTCATTATAAATTGATATTCTCTAATCATAAACCTTTTTGATATCATAACATCTCATTTAATATTACATGTTACAAATTCATGAATTTTTAAAGTGTGTTATATAAGGCACAGTGCTTATCCAAAGAACCATACAGCTTTTTTTTTCATGACAGTGAATATTAGACAAGGTGATAAGAGATACTATTTCCCTCCCTTCTCTTCACCAAGTGAACCTCCAAAGCTTCTTACTGTCAACCTTTGGCAAATCTTGGAGATTTTCTGCAGAGGCTGTGGCATCCTGCAGAGCTGATAAAAAATGAAAGTGGCTGAATCAATTACAATACACTCTGCCAATGAATATTTATTAAATTCCATCAAGGAACAACTAACAGTGAAAGACATCATGCTGGCAGCAATTTCAACAAGAGTGCCTTGACAGAGCGTGCTATCTCCAAAGTTCCCTGAGAATTTCATTTCCCAACAATGGGGTTGATACGGAGTAATTATGAAACTGGCTCCTTTTGTGGTGTAGCAAAAACTGGTGCCAGGAATCTAAAAATGCAATTAGCCACATTGTAAATCAGACACTTAAGAGGACAGGATTAGACACGTATGTATTGAGTTTACTTGTTCAGGCAACAGTGCTGATCAGTGGCTGTAGACTAGAGAGTTCTCAAAAGAATTTAAGAAATGCCAAATCTTTTTCTGAGAATTGTATGGAGATGCCAGTGATTTAAGTACAATTTGAAAATACTCCCAATACAAAAGCCTGGGGAAGCAGTGATGCAGAATTTTAAACTGCTCAGAGAACCATATGAACTGCCATTATATCTCTAACAACATTTATAGGGCTGTTTAACAAAGAAAAAAGATAATAATAAGAAAAAAATCTTGTAGGTTTGCACACACTTGACTATTCTGTTATCAGTGAGATCATTTATGGATTATGAAAGCTTGCCTGCAGTGAAAAATTATATGCAGTAGGTGAGGGTACAGATGCCAAATGTTGTTAAATAAATACAGTATATTAAATGAAAGTTTTATTTCTCCTGTTTCAAAGTAAATTAGATATTTCCATATAAAAACAGGGTTCTTTTAATTCCCACTCTTACTCTGAGAGTAGCTACTTTAGAAAAGTTATGTTATAGGAGACTTTCTCCTTCTCTGATGGTGTTGATTTAAGCCCGGACTATGTGACAGAGCCAGCATGCTATAAACTCATGCCACTGTGTGCATACCCAGTCCCTGGGATTAGACGTAAGTCTGTAGCACCCAAGGGAACTTCAGAGAGTAAGTCCAAACCATTACTTTTTGCCTGACCCTTAATATTTATTCAAGCAATTTTCTAAAATGGCTTTAGAATACTTTTTTTGGTCTGGACAAACCACTGAGCAGGAAAAGATTAGGTACAGACTTGCAAAAGTGCATAGGTCTACACATTTTTTCATGTTACTGGTGATGTTGGAATGGGGCCATTCTGCCCTTGACCCATTAGAAGGCCCTTGTATCCTGGCTTTGAGCAGTCTTCTTCTAGACGTGTATGTCAGTAGTGAAGTCCACGAGAGAGATAGAATTTCAGAATAGTCTCCTTTTGTGTTTTGGTTTTTTTGACACATACTGTAGTGTGTCCACATTCATTCCTGTGGACATTGAATTTCAATGACACTGAGCACTCCCTGCTTGTTTTCCTGGGAACCAGGGTGTTCACACATCATGACTTGCATTAAGCCCTCGCTTTTGGACAGTCTTTAGCAGAACAGCATTGACAGGCCTTTGTGAATGTGAATGTGCTTATCAGCAGGTTCCTGAGTTCCTCAAAACAAGCCAAACATACAGCTGGACCAGTCGGGGTTCAGTATGTGGCTGATTCAGGCTTGGGGAGTATTCACAGCATCTAAACACATTCATTTATTTAGAAGTCTTGTAGTTGTAAGGGAGGAGAAGAGGCTGAGGTCACTTGGTTTGTTCAGCCTGGAGAAGTGGAGACTGAGGGGAGGCCTCATTGCAGTTACAACTTCCTCTGGACGGGAAGTAGAGGGGCAGGCACTGATCTCTTCTCTGTGACTAGTGACAGGACCCAAGGGAACGGCATGAAGCTGAGCCGGGGAGGTTTAAGTTGGATATCAGAAAAAGGTTTTTCACCCAGAGGGTGGTTGAGCACTGGAAAAGGCTCCCCGGGGAAGCGGTCACAGCACCAAGTCTGTCTGAGTTCAAGAAGCATTTGGACAATATTCTCAGGCTCATGGTGTGATTCTTGGGGATGGTTCTGTGCAGGGCCAGGAGCTGGACTTCCATGATCCTTGTGGGTCCCTTCCAACTCCGGAGATTCTATAATTCTGTAATTAGGGGGACCTCCAAACTCCTTTGTGCTCTCAATCATGCATAAGTTAGATTCCCAAGGCTCATGGAAAATACACTTTTCCTTACCATTTTCCTAAGATAACTTTGCAGGTGCAAGGTTGAATGTTGGTACAGTTATGAGTCACTGCTAGGTGCTGTTCTCTGCATGAAGCAGAATAAACAGCATTATGTTTGCTCTACCACTTGAGACTGAACTAGGAGAAAAAATCAGGCACAGCCTGAGGATGTACAAGGAGGGTGAATTAAATTATGGAAGTGGAATGAGCCATGGTGGAGTATATCTGTTGGTAGTGAAGGGCTTAACATACTGCCCATATAGTTCCACTTTTATGTAATATAGGATAAAAGTCTTCCTGAATACCACTGTGATCTCCACTGTGTAATACTGGCTTTTACCTGCCTGCTCATAACCCAAAAATGTTGAACAGACGAGATCTTTAAGTTTGATAATCTGATGTTTACAGATCACAAATCTCTGTAACCACAGTTTCCCACCAGGAGTTGTAACTGGAAACTCCAGGTACTTGCTTCAAACAAACACTGTCATTTCACTCTGTGTTAAACAGCACTTCAGTGGTGAAAAGCCTCCGAGGGCAAGGACTGCGTTCTCAGGGCTTCCTCTTAATCTGCTCCTAGTGTCCCCTACAGAGGAGAACAGCTGACTGGTATTGTTTAGACCTGCTGCAAAGCCTATCAAGATACAGGAAATTCATCTTCAGTGCAATCTGGTTGTCTTGGTGTGCCAGCCCATTGAAACGATCATGCAGACACACCCTCCCTTGTAGAGGGTGAGGGGAGAGGCAGTCTGCACGGTGCAATTACTGCTCAAGCCTGTTCTATATTTGGAAGCAATCAGGATAATTGCTTAAAACACAGGAGGCCATCGAGGTACTCTTCTGTTCAGTGACAACCAGCTAATATGTTGAGTGTCAGTTAGTAGCGGTGGACAGAAAATAGTTTCAGGGTTTTAAAATGTTTCAGAACCCCAGCAGGATAGCTTGGGTTGTTTGGTAATGACTGGAGAACTGTACAGTGTGTGGTAAATGCCAAATACTAGAAAAATACTATAGTTTTGCATTTTGTCTTCAATGTTTCCATCATTCTTAGATGAACAAGGGTACAGGTTGATAAAAGACTGGAAAAAGAAGTAGTAGACAACAAGCTGCCCTTAGTATTCTGGAGTGATAGAAGGAGCAAGTGTGGTCTCTGGATGTATAAAACATGACTTACGATAAGCAGGGAGAGAGAGAGGAAATTTCTTTCAAGCTTTGCAGGTACATTTCATATATCAGTAATGGTCTAAACTTATTTAGTGTGAGCCACACATGCAGTTAAATCAGAAATTTCTGTAGTTACCAGCTGAGAGTAAAAGTTGAAAGAGTGACCGTACTCCATTACAAGCATTAGTTAGTTTTTTGCTACTGTGTAGTATATATAAAATAGACTTTGTATCAAAAATCAAAGCACATACAGTAATTCTCTTCAAGTCAGTTCAGTCAGTTCCCATTTTTCCAAATATTGTAAAGACTTCAAAAAGGCAGGAGTGAAAACTTGTAGCAGTGCAGAGAGCTATGACCAGATCTGCAGTTCCTGGCTGCAGGAGGCTGACTCCGTGCACCAGATAACCAAATGAAGCTTGCTATGTTCAGTATACAGCAAAAAATGAGTGTGCATAATTTTATTATAGTGTTTTAGATGTAAAGTTGTTGTGGTCTTTACTCAGGAGCAAAATAAAACTGTAGTGGTAAATAATTTAGGAATTATTTAAGGCCAAGCATTATGCCATGCAATTACTCAAATAATGTTGCCAACCCCCAAGTTCACGTAGAAAACTTCTTTGGAAAGTCTCAGAAGACCAAACTGTGCCCTCCCCTCAAGAACATTCACAAAGAGGATGCCTGCTGAAAAGGTGTAGAACAAGGAGATACCTCTTGTCAGCAGCCTTGAACTCCCATTAACCCTCAAGGGGACACATTGTAACTCCCCTGCAGCAAACCCCCTTCTCCAAGGATGTCTCTCCATAAAGAATGCCTAGTCACAGATGGAAGCAACAAGTGGAATCCTCTTATTTCATAGCAGGTTATTGGTATTGATCTCAACACAGGACAGAGTTTATTTTTCCAGTTTTATTCTCTGCTTAAATTGGAGAAAGTTTTCCTAAGAGTTATTCAGAGTTCTTAAGAATGAATGCATATTTATTTCCCAAATACAAAAAGTGATGCTGATCTGTATTCTGATTTGCTCAATGAGGAGGACTGAAAGTACAGGGAAGCAAAGTGGAGCTGATGCAATGTGCGTAATGCTAAATAGGCATCTTTCTGAATAAACCTGTAGCTTACTTACGTTTGTATATTATATAATCACCTTTCCTGGGTATCCTTGCCACAATGAATCATAATAATCATAATGTGCATTTTCTGGGAAAAAGTGTTTTTAAACTGCATTCATATATGTATGTTCTTCATAAGCAGCCTTTTTGTCTGTATTGGCAGGTTTCACCAACCCATAATCGTCCTGCAGGGAGTGGAGAGCAGAAACAGTCCCACACAGTTCTTTCGTCACCGCCTAGAGTAGCATTTGGCTTGAGGTATGGGACCATTAGCTCCTGCTGACACATCAGCAGCCTCAGAACCTGGAGGGCATTCAGTAAATAAGATGTCAGTGGCTAAAGAAACAGGAAAAGCACACCGCCAACCCCAATTGCAGTTGTCAGGCAGTTTCTTACTAGGATGCTTCAGAGTAAGCGTTCAGAACCTATTTTGCTTTTCATTACCATCAAAGGTAAAGTTCAGGGCAAGAGTGAGTTACCACAAAAATTAAAAAGGCAGACTCTGAAGCAAAACTGCATACCTTATGCCAGGCATGTCTGGAGTTCAGATGCAGTCCTAAATTTACCCTGTAAAGCGGTGCTGCCCAGATTCACTGCCCCAGCTGAAGCATCCTGAACTGCATTGTGTGGCTTTGGTTTTTTCCCTGAAAGGCTGGGCCCTCTTACATGTTCACCACTATTCAGTCAGAATGGTATTTGACTTCAACTGAATTATAAAAAAAAAAATCTAACAACAGATCTAGGCAAAGCTTTTTATGCCTTGTCTTCCTAGACATAAGCTACATTCACTTCCATTAAAGTTAACTGATGTTTGACCAGAACCTACTTTAAAAGTGTTCAAAAATTGTGTTAAAAAATCAAACTGTGATGCTGAATTTCTTCTGGTAAAGAAAGTCATTATTTCTCCCAGTCCTAAAGATGACTGTACCCTAAAATGAGACAGAAAAAGATTTCATGCTTTTAATTTTCTTCAGGACTCTCAGATTGTTGCATATGCTACAAACCAAACTCAGAATCTTCCCCAGGTTATGGATTGTGCCTATTAATTAATGTTTGGTAATCAGAAAATGTGTAGGCATGCAAGAGAGGAATCACCAGGCAATGCAGCATTTAATACCGATATTAAACAATTCTGTCAGTACAGTTATTTCATTTATAGGTGCCACGACAGCTGGCACTGCTGTAGTGAATGTTGGGTTGCTTGGTGAAGCTTTGCTCCTCAGGTTTGCTGGCTTGCTGTGTGTTGAATAAAAAAAGTTCCATTTTAACAGTTACTGGATCATTTTCTAAACTTGCAAACTTTTGAGTGTGGTTGTAAGATGGAAAGCAAGACAATTGTTATAGCTGTAAAAGCAGGTGCTGTCTGCCTTGCTGGCTTTGGGGAGAACAGAGAAGGGGCAGCACATGTGAATGTGCTGCAGATGAGGGTAAGGGTTAAAACTTTCCACTCGCTTTTTGGTTTTTCAGTCAGTGAGCTCAGAGCAAACTGTGCAGGAAGGGAAGCTTAGGAGCTGGTAGCTTTTCTTCTCTTTGGCAGCTACCTGCTGGTGGTCAAGGTCTGATGCTACGAGCTGTGCCAAGTATTTTTACCGCAGCTGTGCAGCACTTCTGCCTGGCCTGTACTGTGGAACAGCTATGACTGTCCATCAAGGCATTTCATGTGGCTAAACTACAATTTATTAGTCCAGGTTTAGTTGCTGGATAAAGTCAGGGCTCATCCCAGGAGCAGAGGAGCAGGCTCAGCAGCTAATGCAGAAGTTGTGGAAGCCAGGAGAGGAGAAGGCTTGGTCCCTCAGAGCTGTGGAGTCACAGCCATGTCTGTCTGTCTGCTTCATTAGCTCCCAGCTGACTTGAAAAGAGCCCAAATCCCCTTGGAACACCCAGGGCTCTCTGCCTGCTACACTCCATTGAGATTGTTGTCCTGATTTTAGGGTGAAAAATAAAGCTACTAAAGCATCTCCTTAACGAGCTTCCCTTTCTCTCTGACAGGAAGCCTAGAGGGGAGGGGAAAAAGTGTCGGAAGGTCTATGGGATGGAGAACAGAGATATGTGGTGTACTGCCTGCCGATGGAAGAAGGCCTGCCAAAGGTTCATCGACTAACGATTGAAATTATGCAGAGGATTTGGGGATGGGGGAGGACAACAGCAGAACCAGATTGCTGCAGCTGCACTGTATCACTTCCCATTTTCCCCTCCAGTGATGTGGTGTTGGAGGTTTTTTTGGGGGGGGGTGTTTCATTTTTTTTTAAAGAGCTTTGTATTTCAAAGTGAAGCACTTGTAGCCAAGGAGAAGCACTAATTAAAACCTGTGTGGAGCAATAGAACAAAAAAAAAGCAAAACCAAGAACACACAACAAAATTCTGTCTTAGTAAGCATGGAAACCAGAGCAGCTATTAGTGTTCATCTGTAAAAGAAAGGAAAAAGTTAATTATTTTGCTATCTCTGTGAGCTACTTGCTCCTTAGGATCATTTTTAACCATTTCAGTCTCTGTGCTGTGAACATCTGTATCTGCTAAACTGATCGAGTTTTCTTTTCCTGAAACGAAGATATCTTTTTGAAAGCTTTCTAATAAACACTTCAGAGTCGTATAAGCTACAGTTTTCTCAACAAAAGCTGTACTAAGACTGGATACTGCTAAATAATTCTCCTGATAAGAATGATCATTATTATATTTTTGAAAAGGGGATGTGGGGAGGAGTTGGGATTTTCGTTTGTTTGGTTTGTTTGTTTGTTTTTAGGGGAAAAGCAAAGTCTGAATTTGCAAGAAGGACAAGCAGTGCTCCTGGAAGATTTTTAAACCAGTCACAGACCAGTGGAGTGGAACAAAGTAATTTAAGTACCAAATTGGATTTTGACCCTCTAGAGGAAGAAAAGCAACAGTGTAAAGTCACCAGCAGATATTGTCACGAGAAGTTGAGGGAAGAAAGCCAGTGATACTTGATTGAAATCCATAAGAATATATTGGCAGTCCAGTAGCTTTTTCTTACCACTCTCCCTTTTCTGAGAGAGGATGAACAGTAGGACCAGCACGGCTGTTGCTGCAAGAGGCCTACGAAGAACTGGTACTTGCAGCCACTAGGATTATATGTAATATCTATTCAGGGACGTGATCCAGCCCAGCAGTTCTGCTTTTGCTTCCTTTTCTCATATTTGAGAGATCGTTGTTAAGATAATGGTTTGCTCAGCTTTTTATTTTTTTGTGTTAAAGCTACTAAGATTTATTTGATGCAAAAAATTGGTAAAGAAAATACCCCCTTTCCACAACATCATCTCAGAAAAAGAAGTACAACAGCAAAGGAGCAGCATTACTTATGGTAAAAGTCAATTTCTTAAACCATTTGTTATATGAATTAAAAAGTTTCTCTGCTTACAGTACTTGGATAGATTTGGGTCATTTAGTTTCTCTGTCCATTAGGAAGTATACACTGGAGCGTGGCAAGCTGGTGTTCTGTCTCAACTTGTATCAAATTACTGTTAATTAATGATAATTTCAATGCAAAAATAAAGTAAGGATTTACTAGGAAGTAAATATATATGCTTAAATAATACTTGCCTGTAAAAGAAAACAAGACACCTTAAAAAAAATCAAAGATAGAGAAGCAAAACTTCACCTATTAATTGCGTCATGAAGGACTGAAAATGCCTGGATTATTTTTTTCTTTCACAATATTTGAACCAATTAAAATTAGACCAAATCTTTTTCTTTTTTCTTTTTTTTTTTAATTGTCCCCCATGGCTTGTTCTCAGTGAAATAAGGGAACTTTTAAATATCTGAACAACTTTCTAAAATCTGGTCCAAAGTTCAATTGATAGCTTTATTAAGTGTGTAGTGTTGCTTGTGCCTATGTAAAAGCACAGAATAACAGTGCAGTATTTTGGAATACACACCATGGATTCAGTAAGGTAGCATGGAAAAGAAAAATCTGTAATAGGAGATACTGAAGGGTATCATCTGATTTTCTGTGAACAAGTTAACTGGGCAATGAGGTGCCTAATTTGAGCATGCTATTTCTGCAGTTATTTACAAATTGTGTAATTTACATGCACAAGTGGCAAGATATGCTTGCATGCATGCAATTTCTTGATTTTTTTTTCCCAATTGTGTTCTCCAAGTCATTAAAAAAAAAAGAAAAATAGACTCTGAAAGCTAGTAAGACCCTGAAATATATACACATATATGTGTGTATGAGTATTTTTGTATGTGTGTATACATATATGTAAAACTATATATATTATATAGTTTTATATGTGTATATAAAATCTGGAATCAACAGGGAGGAGAAAGATTGTTTTCTTTACAAGTAGAAAAACCAAGACACTAAGGGTCAGTGGATATACATAACCATTGTATTATCTTCTTTCCTCTTAGTAAAACGTGGGTCGTGGGGTTTCTTTAAATGTTGTGGTTTTTTCAATTTCCATAGTAAAATACCTCATAGTAATTCATAGACATTTCATATTCAAACACTGGGCTTGCTGGTGGTGTACTTTGATAGAACTTAAATTTGGGACTTTTCCAAGATACTCCTGCCAATTTGCTCCCCCCGCTCCCATTTTTACTAGCACTCCAAGACTATAAAGCATTCCATGATTATGGACTAACAGTATTTGCCTATGTATTTGTTGCTCCCCTCCTTTTTGCTTTGGAGGATTTTTTTGAAAATAGTGTATCGGATTGTATATTGTTTCTATAATGTCATGGCATTGTGAGCACCTTTCCCGAGGGCACTTTATTAATTGTTGTAATAAGATTATTCTTTATGAATTTCTGCACAGAAGAATGGTTTTGTCACCAGACCAGATTGCCCTCTGGTAGAGATTGGGTATGGATTATGTAAGGGACAAAAGCCACAAACCATCAGAACAGGAGAGAAAGCTGTTGTCAACAAGGCAGAGGACAGAAAGGTACTTGAAAAATCCTGCCAGGACAAAACTAAGTTACCAGTATTTTTACACAACCTTTAATCAGCAGTTTATATTAAATCAGTTTTGGATCTTATGGCTGTGGCATTTTGATTCATAAGTAGGCACTTCTGGAGTTACCATGTCTCACTCGTGGCCACGATAGCAGGACAGCACGGCTGTCTGGGCCTGAACCAGTGGCTTTGTGTTTTGAGCTCCTATCACTTCATGTCATGTGAGCACTTCAGTGCCCACTGAAATCCCTTCGTGATCCTGACACACCCAACAAGGACAGAAATGTCAGCAAAGTCTTTCCTCTGCTGGCAGTACTGAGCATAATCTGGAGTAACCTCTTCCATTTTTCAGTCTCTTGCTTCCGTGTTGCTTTGAGCTGCATCACTGTCCTCCTGACACGTGTTTTATCTCGCACATCTGCACTGACCTCTCCAGAACAGTCTGATTTCTTTGTTTTCCCAAGGATGAGCTAGCCTGAATGCTGTTGTCATTTATTGTCATCAGTACATGCCAATTCACCTATTTTCTGTTTCTCTGGGGGAGGTAGGTCATTGTCTCTGACCTCCCAGGGAAGTCAGAAGGAGTGGCCTGAGCACATTACGCAGTCTCTGTGTGCTGCAGGGATTTGGATGTGGGATCATATATGTTGAGACCCAGAACTTGATATAAAAATGTAAGGATCTGTTTTATTTTTACCATTATTATCTATTTAACCACTTCTTGATACAAGAGAAATTGCCAACGTAAGTATCGGAGTGGAGATCAACTGTATTAATCCACAATATTTTTCTTTAGGAGTTTCCTTATTAGAACAAAGCTATTTCCCACTTCCCCATTCCCCCATCCCCAAAAAGATCATTTTAGACGTGGAAAATTCTAATAGCAATTTTAACAAGGGACTGTGCTCCAACTGCTCCTGTATGAAGCTATTGGACGTTAAAACTCAGATCATCTTAGTCATAAAACAGTTTCCACCCTGAACAATGTGCCTGATTCTCTAGTGCCTTGCACAAATGTGACAGGATATACAAGATGAAAAAGTGAGTAAAAATTCTTCTGTTCCAATCTGCAATCTTACACTTACTTTTAACCAGTACCAGTCATCACCTAGCATGTACCTGTTGGCATGTCAGCCGTGCTTGTGCTAATAAGCTGAGCAGAATGCCTGTCTGTCCAATTACTTTTTCCAAATCCTTAGCCTTGTATGAACGTTAGCTGTCTAATTATCTACAAGTTCCTTGCAGCTGTTCGCTTTCCCGGCGTCACTGTCTTCATTCCTTCTCCCTTTTTTTTTATGGTAATGACTAGATAGGCAACACAACAGGAGGTAAAGCTTTAGCCCAAAGCCTACTAAAGAACCCACATGTTGGACCAGATTCTAGCTCCAATCAATGTCCCAGATGTTCTTGTCCCTGACTTTATCATTCTGACCCAGTGAGTGAGGATGTTTTTCTGTTGCTTGCTGTGACCTGGGACCAGCTGAAGTGGCCCTGCCAAGAATCCAGGACAATCGCTGTGAATGTGGCAATACAAAGTGATTTATTTCTTCCCCTGCCTGTAAATATGTTAGAACACCATCTCAGAAACAGGACATGAAATTAGAAGCTTGCTAGCCACGTGCTGAGACTTAGGTGGTTGCCAAAGTGAGGCTTCTTTCTGTTGGTTCAAACTGTAGGCACCCATTGGGGGAAGTTGTGCCACAGCTTTTCTTAGAATGGAAACATTTGTCGAGTCTCATCTTGGTCTCATATTTTATTCAATCTTCCTGTAAGATGGTAGCACTGGAACTGAGACCAGTATGGAGTATGGGATTTAACCTGCATTTGTCAGGATCTTTCTGGTAGATAACTGGGCAGTTGTAAAGCATCATAGTGTAGATTTTGTTCCAGTGTAAGTTCAGCAGAGTTTTATGGCGCCCACAGAAAATAGCTAGAAAGTAAGTCATAGGTAAAAATTACCAAGCTGAGGATTTAAATACGTTCTGTATCTGCTACATGTGAGCAGCCCTTGCCTGCATCCCTGGGGAACTTGAAGAGCTTCAGGCTTGCAAAACAGCCAGTGTACACCTGTTGTTGGTAGTGCGACTTGAAGTGCTTTTTCCAGCTTGGACTACAGTGGTTTCACATTGACCATGGTCTCACTTCTGTCAAATGTGGGATTTAAGGAGTGTGCATCTTCTACTTGCAATTTTTGAGTTTATTCCTCAATACAAACAACAGTCATCATGTTCTTTGTGCTTCACACAGACCATTTGTAATAGCAATCCAGAAAGACCCTGAGAACAGAAATCAGCCTGTTTCTGATGGCACCAGGCAGAAGAAGATACAGGTTGCTCTGATGCTTGCTCATACTCTCAGCTGCAATTCATTCAGCTGATGAAATAGAAGGGAATAGATAAATTAAGTGACAAACCAGTGTTCTGCTGGGTTTTTTAACACATCTTAACGCCAGGAATGATCTTCCTTGTATGTTCAAATCTGAATGTGAGGTCTAATATACCCTTGAGGGAAATAAATTTAGCAATAGAAATACTGTTTCAGCTTTCCTGCTACTTGGGCACATACACAACATTATGCTAATGAGGTGGTGTTTCAAAATTAAATCCAAATTCTTTATGTAATTCAGTGCTAAAGATGGATTGAACATTAACAAATGTTTGAATATTAGTATTTACTGTTTTCCAATTCTCTTAATAAATTCAGATTTGATTTTGGAGTCCTTATCTTAGTATGTGATACCCTGCAGCAATTAGTATATGATGTTTAATGTCCAGATAAACAGAAATTACTAAAATGTGGAAAACTGCCATGGGAAGACAGAGAAATAAAAGATAGTAAATACAAATTTCCTCAGGGAACATGAGAGGGCTGTAAAGGCAGGATGTGGGTTTATTTGAATGGAAGATTGCTAGGAAATTGATTTTTTTTCTATTTTAGGCAAAATTAAAAGAGCAATATATCAGTACTTGAATTATTAAAATTAGAATGAAGCACTAATTGATGAACATGATCCTACTTAATGGTGTAGCTTATGAAAATATAGAAAATGAGCTTGAACTGTAACCTAATAAAAATGTAAATCTATATGTTTGTGTAAATCTTTTCAGGATCTTCTGTAAATAGAAAAGCATCTTGTTTATATAGTTGCTTGGTCAAAGCATGCTTTGTCTGTAATTGGATTACTTCTTACCAAATGACTTCAGCAAGCAAAAAAGCATTATGTCAGTACGATATCCTGGAGAGTTGTGTAGTGCACTTTGAAAAGGGCTAATTAAAATTTAAAATAATTTAAATAATAATTTAATAATTTAAAATTAAAAAGAAAACATGCCAGCTTCTGTAAACCCAAGGTTTTATCAAACCATGTTAACTAGACTTCTGAAATTCTGCAGATTTTGAAAATTCTCAATTTTGCTTTATTTTTACACAGAAAAATAATTTTTGATCCATAGTAAGGTTTTCCTATCAACTTTTTCCTGTGTCCAGAGATCTGTTCTGCAAATTCCAAATGTGTATACTGAAGTGAATAAAAATCAGGATCTTCAGTGGTAGAACCTAAAAATGTAAATAGCATTTAGATGGTATCTGAATTCTTAGTATCAGTATTTAACTGTAATAAGTAATTCCTCTAGTAATGCCAACAAATCTTTCGGGGAAGGGGAGCACGTAACCTGTAAATTAGGAGGTAAAGTACCTGTGCAGAGGTAGAACTACTGGTATGCCAAGAATAAAGTGTAGGCTCAGGTTCATCAGAGCACTCACATATGTTTTTACCTCAACTTGCGGAGTTTGCTGATGAGACTCTCCGTGTTTCTAAAGTTTGGCACACACTTTTATGCTCCTGTGAAATCAGGCCTTGGCAAGAGCAGATACTCTTATAGCTTTGTTTGAAATATGCACTTTGTGGGACAATCTATCTTTTCCTGGGTTTATGCAATTTACCTTGTGTTTAAAAGACCGGACAAATTTAGAGAATTCTTTTTATTATTTTTTGCATTGCAAAAGGGAAAGTGGGAAAGCAGACAAGTTCAGCTGCACATTTCAGCATGTGAAAGCATTGCTTATGTTTGTAAAAGCCGTGTATTTGCCATAAAGCTCAAAGGAACTCATTTGAGCACAAGCAGGTCACATTATATAAATTATATTATATAGTTCCATCCGTACTCCCTGTACACTCAACGCTCCTCCAGGCACCTGGAGGCACAGGAGTTCTGAGTATGCAAGGAAATAAAAGAATTTACCTAAAAACTTTAGGAATACTGTGCTTTTAAACCACAAATTATGTTGTCTATATGTAATTTTTAGTATTAAGAGAAAATAGTAGCCTTATTATCCAGGTGCAATACTTACAAAGGGCTGAATTATGGAAACAAGTGATGTGTGTTTGTACATCACTGAAAAATGTGCACTCTCTGAAAACTGACTTTTATAGCACTGGGATCTTATTACCTCTCTGAAATTATAATGTTGGTATAATTTTATAACCATTTATTATACATTATGAAAAAGGATTTGGGATTTCCTAAGAACCAAAAGGAGGAGAGGGGAAACTGTAAATCACACAGACTAGTGGTATGTTGTTTTACACGGCAGAAGTAACCTAAAACACCTTTACAAAGCCATACAAGTTCCGGATTATAGAAAGAAAAAAATCTCTTGCCCTTGATTACAGACATAGTTTAGTCTGAAATTTCCCATAGTGACATGAAAATGCTTACTTCGATGTTCAGTGTTTGCTTTGTCTCTTGCATTTTCTTACTGGATTTTATTTGCAGTCTGATTGTGAAAACATTCCTAAATTAACTTGAAATTGTATTCTTTTGAAAATAACTTTTAAAATGGAGAGAGTTCTTCGTTCACTTCATTCACTGTACAGTCTGAATGAGATCATACAACATGATCTTAAGTGGAGAGTTCATACAAGCAGAAGATTATAGGAAAAGATTGTGTTGAGGATTCGTTGTTCAGTCTTGAAAAAAATTTGAACAGTCAAACTAAAAGTTCCATTCACGTATTTCTTCCCTCCATCTGCACTGAGGGGTCAGTGGAGTAAGGCTGCCAAGTATGGTGTATCTGGCTATCCTACACCTGGCGGGGGGTTGTTGGTGGTTTGGGTTTTTTTCTGTTAGGTAATGACATACATGTCATCTTCCCGTCCCTCTTTCTTATTTTGTCTTGTGCTCAGAGTCCAGAATTAACTGAAGGCCATAAATAATCAGATTTGTTGAAGAGAAGGCTGTTTGGTTGTTTCCCTGTTTGACTGACTTCTACCAAAGTGCCAAGGGACAAACTCGAACTTAGTCAAAAGAGGCTTGAGCCAGTGGGGCAAGACCTGAAACAAAATTGCTCAGAATTGAATCCCAGTAGGAGGAAACAATTAATTGACTTAATTGTCTTAAGTCAATTACAGAAGTTCGGTGGTTTGATTTTTGTGGTGTTGGTTGGTTGGTTGTTTTTTTTGGTTTTTTTTTTTTAAATTACAACCCTGATAAAAAGTCTTGTTACACAATTA
The DNA here is from genome assembly GCA_013399855.1 of Oxyruncus cristatus. Taxonomy (NCBI): domain Eukaryota; kingdom Metazoa; phylum Chordata; class Aves; order Passeriformes; family Cotingidae; genus Oxyruncus; species Oxyruncus cristatus. The sequence goes on from VXAY01007087.1 coordinate 731,334, forward strand.
AGAACAGAATGCAGATCGCATTGTACTCCAAGGAGTACAGACTTTCTCTTTAAAAGTTGCAGTTATTCCCATGCATTGACAAGACTGCTCACACGGGTAATGGTTGTAGAACAAAGGCATGAGGGTTTTCCTCTCTGTGACTTTCAACTGGAATTGAGAGTGTGAAATTGTGACTCTCTGAGTGCTTGAGGATTTTGCTGTTAGGCTTTGTGAGAGGGGTGGGATATGTACCTCGGCACCTTTGCACAGCTGTTGGAAGAGTTTCTGGTAGTACCAAAGCGGCGGTACTTTGGCTGTGTCACTTAGTGACAGATTTAAGAGCTGTTAAGCGGGTGGTACTCAGTCTGTAATCCATCCTACTGATACCAGGCCCAGGGAGAAGGAGGTCTCTCAGGATGGGCCCCAGGATAGCCAAGCTTCCGTGAAGGGAGTCACCGCCTTAGTCCATGTGCTGTTGGCTGGAGCAAGTGCTGTCTTTGTTGTGTCCAGCTTGGGGGAGGTTGGTTACCCTCACACATTCATGGAATGTTCATAGGACAGAACGCTCTTTTGAAGAATAGTCTCTTTTTCAAAGATTAAAGTAAAACTGGGGGTGAACTTTTATGTTAAAGGAAGTCACTGAATAAATTAAAGTATTGTCAATGTTGAAATCAGAAGGGGTTATTTTCCTCCTTCCAGAGCCATACTGCAGCTCCCACGGGGGCTCTCACAGAGCCCTGTAACCTTAACCCACTCTTTTTCCCAAAGATTTTCTGGAACCCAGCACTGAGCCGTAAACTGAGACCAGCGTGAGTTTGACCCCCACGGAGGCTCTTTCCAACTCTTTCCCAGCTCTTATCCTTTCTAAGTTGGTGTTTTATTAGTAGACCTTTATAAAGGGGGCATCGCCTCATGGCTGTTCCAGGGGCACTTCTAACACAGCACCAGCCACCCCTGCATTTACAAGGAGCAGCACATTGTCTTTGTTGGTCAAGGTGTTTGGGGAATCTTATTTTAGATTTAGACCTCTACATTTCACCTAACACTGCAGTTCAAAGCAGATTAAGTTGGCATAAGCTTGTGCTGCTGTTGAAGAAGCTCTTCTTGCCCACCAGAGAAGTATCCCAGGTTATGCTGGCGTGAACCACTTCTGTGAGTCCAGGTCTGTATAAAACGCCTAGAGGCTGGATCAGCATATTGCCTGCTGGGTTTGCACCTCTGCTCTTTCATGTGGAAGGCATGATAATACTGCCTTTATCCCACCCTGTCTTGGCTGGGGTCTCATTAAGATGTCATAAGACCTGCCTGCATACATTATTCTTTCTTTTTTTACTACCAGTCTTGTTTCAGAGAATATAAAGTAAATTTCTTTTTAAAAACATTTTTTCTGATTTATTATTTTTAGAACCAGAGCATTTCCTCTTTCACTTCAGTGTAAAATTACTGAGCTTTTATTTGCTCTGCATTGCACTTTATATATGTTTTCATTTGTTGGGACATGTGTTTTTGATATATTAAACAATAAAAGTTTTGTTAATCTAGATTTAACTAGAAATTAACCACGAAACTAAAATGTTTTTATAAAGTTGCAAGTTCCATAAAATGCAGCAAATAATCTGTTTAGATCAGAGACATTTTTTATGATACATTGAGAAATATTGTACTTCTGAAATTATTTACCATTTGGTAAATTTGTTACATTAATGGATATCATGAATTAAAATGGAATATGAATAAGCCGGAGACAAAGTTCTAGACATTGAGTTTGCTTGTACACAAAACCTGAATTAGTTTAATTGATAGGAGTTTTTAAAAAATCAGCCTAATCTAGTTTAAAGAAGTGTGAAACTATTTAATAGGCAAGTCACAGAAAAGTTGAAATTCGTTTAAATTAACCACCGAAGAGCTGTGTTCTCCACTATGCTAAGGCAGTGCTGTCTAGTGGGTGTCTGTGAAGCCCCTCAGCTCTGCAGGGGCTGAACTCGAGCAAGTACAAGGCACCAGCAGAAGCCGTGTGTTGAGTATGGATTTTCCTGCTTTAAACAGCAGCGCTTCAAGCTGTTACACTTACAGGCCCACTGCCAGGTTGGCAGTGCTACTTCCATTTGGTTTTCCCTGCCTACATCCACACTAATTTTGGGAACTAGTGTCCTAAAGACAACTAGTGTCCTTTTGTTCCTAAATGCGCTAATGAAAAACTACATGCAGTAGTATTAGGGCTGTAAGTTTAACACCAAAATCAGAGGGATGCCAGTTTCAGTGCTTTAAACAAAGAGCAGCTACCTTGCCCCAGCACAGAATTCCTTCAAATCTTGTGGAGTACATTGAAAAATAAAAACCTTTTTGACTTCATACCAAACCCTTTTATTCCAAATCACACCTAGAAAAGTGGGGAAAACAAAGCACATGGTAGTGAAGGGAGGAGAGAGAGGCAGCGATGAGATAATTTCTTCCCAGCATGAGCCCTTCCTGGGCTCCTCTCTGCCAGGTTGATAAGTGTGTGTGCACAGACCATGCACAGCTTGGAATTCCTGTGAAGTCCCTGCAAAAGCTTTTAGCTGGCGACCTCCCAGAGTCCTCAGTTCTTTTTAAGGGACTTTCAGATTTTCTGCTTTCTCACTTCTGCATCCATACCTAAAAGTCAAAGCTGGCTGCTGCTCCAATAGCCTGGCTACAGTCTCACCTTGAGTTGCAAATACATCACCTTGCCATTTCTAATCAAGCTGCAGTTCTGCCTACAAGGGATGGGCATGATCCAGGTATTTCTGCATGTTGTAAAGCTGTTGTGTCCTTTCATGGACCGCTGGGAGTCCCTGGAGGGAGGCAAGTGCGCTGCTAGTGGTGTGCAAGCTTTGTGCATGACATGGGTGAGCACCTGATACCTGTGCTGAAGAGAAAGCATAGACTGATAACACCTGTGCATCCTACCACAGAGATGAGGCCTGCACAGCACTGCTCAGGTCTTGGAATTACGGGGAAAATTAATCTTAAAACCTTTGTATCAGCACAGAGTGTCTCTGAAAACTCAGTCCCTGTTCAGCTGAAGAGCAAGAGCAGTGACAGGCCTCCAAGGTGGTGGTCTGTCAGGCAGCCCAAATAACAGCTCTGTTGCCTGACTGGCTGTTGTATTCCCATGTATGTTTGAAGGAAGGCATTGAAGAGAAGACGTCATGTGTAGATGCTACTCCTTTGCAGTCTGGTTTGATTCTGCCCTCTGGGGGCAGCCTGTGGGCCAGCACAGCACATTTAGATAAGGTGCTTCCATGGACTTGCACAAAGCAAAAAAAAAAAGGTTTTTTATAAGACGCAGGTGCTTTTTCTGTTTCTTAAAATAATAAAAAAAAACCCACATAGAACACAATGCCACAGTTCAGACCTTTGCCAAACTCCCACTGTCTCCCTTTAGCACTGACGGCTGGGGAGAACTCCAGAGGACCTTGGCCATAACTCATCAAAAAGCCCCTGCAATATATTGCTGCTGAAAATGTTTTAGTGCTAGATCAAAACCACACAGACTTGGGCTCTCCAAAATTCCTCCTAAGAATTTTGCTGTTATTTCATATGAAAAAAAGTGTTATAATCTTTGTGTCTGCATCTGAGTCAATTCTGCCTGCTGATCCAAGAGCACTCCAGTAGACTTCAGATATCTAGGGAGTCATTCTCAGTACAAGTCAGGACACTCCAAACATTTCAGATGTTTTTCTTACATTAAAAACATTGACAAAATAAGCAATTTGTCTATTAATGCCTAATGAAAATAATTGAGTTAAAATACTGAGATGTATCTGCTTGCACTCGAAACTTTAAAGAAAGACTACTGAATTCTTGATTTGCTAAGCACAAGCTTCTGAGTTTTAATAATGCACTAACCAAGCTTTGGACAGAGTAACATTTTACAAAGATCAAGAAAGATTTTTTTTTTTCTCAAGTTATTCAAGTAATTCAGCTAATGAATAATTTGTTTCTGGTCACTGGGTTTTAGAATGAGCAAATCTCATGCTCTTGCACTTCTAATATTCATTGTTTGTGTGGAAAAAAGTCTTTACTGCTCTTTCATTTCCCAGTGAATGATCAGTTTGCTAGCTACAGGCAATGTTTCTTGACTTTAGATTGCAGAATATGCTTTGATAATTTTACTTTTCTCCATGTAAATTCTGATTCTCTGATTATTAGTTTTTTCTAATTTCAAAAATGCTTTTGTGCAATTTCCATTGATGTGTTTGAATAAAAATTGCAAGACAGGATCTAAGTCAAATCCCAAGTAAGAATCAAGTATATGAAACAACCATGAAGATAAAGCATCATGAGAGAAGTCAATTCATTGCTGAATTAAATATTTATAGAACATGTTGATTAGCAAAGACCAGTGATCTTTGTTAAAGTTACATTTAGTAGCAAACCACTGTGTTTTAGTAAGTGTCACAAGTGACAAAGCAATTTTTTTCCAGAAAAAATGCAAATGGAAAACAAGTAGATCATTTAAACCAAGATTTTGTCCTTCTGTTTAAGCCCCTCCTGCCTGGCACATGTTCAGGGATGCTCAGGACAACAGACATTCCTCATGGGAAGCAGCTAGGTTCCAAAGTGTCAACTGAATAAATGCAAAGTGAGCAAACTCATAAGACTTTCTCAATACTAGCTCAGGTACTGCCAAAAAAAAAAAAAAAAAAAAAGAAAAGGGCAAGGAAATCCTATTCACTACGGAACTAGAATTTCAGCAGTTTAGAAGGTTCGTGTTTTAATCTAGCTCACATGCCATAGTTAAAACCAGGTTTCTGTTGGTTTGCTTGTTTCTCTTAGAGGGCATTTACTTCTTAACCCTCAAGCAGGGTATGTCAGTACTGAGATGACCATGGTTGAATAGGAACCTCTTGAAATCCTAAAATACATTATTACAGAAACAACAGTCTTCGAATGAAAAACTCCTTTATCTCAAAAACGCAAAAAAGCAGCTAATTCTGTGTTTTCGTAATGCTGTTCAGCTACCATTGACTCCCAGGCAGTGTGTTTAACGGGTCTCCTTCAGCTTTGTCAGCTTGCATTTTTGTTAAAAGCAGATGGTGATTAAACTACATAGCAAAGAACCTTCCTTTGATCGTTGTAAATGAATGTATACATACAAACTATGCATTTTCACACAGCTGCATACTGTATCTTGAATCGGTTCGACTCCAGCCTTTCCCCCAGGTTAGCAACCCCCAAACTTCAGGAGCTGAAGGAGCTCCCATCTCCTTTAGCGTTTATTTGTCTCCTGTCTTGTTTCTGCTCTCCAAAAAGCCAAGATGCAGGGTGGAGGAGTGCTGAGCATCAGGGCCCCAGGCCCAGTGTGGCCAAACACAGCTGGAGCGGGGCAGGTCACCCTCTGCCAGAGCTGCTCCAGCCCCTCTTGCTCAGCGTCTTGGACACCGGGGCAGCCGAGTGGGACCAGCAGCTGCTCTCACACAGGGTCGGTAGGAGTTTGCAGCAACATTGGGTCAAGTTGTGCCGGGGGGGAGCCACTGCACCCGGGCTGGCAGGGACAGCGTTTTTAGCCACCCTACCAGCCTGGTTTCGTTCTGCCCATCACTTCCCCATGGTGCTGTGTGGCACTTAGGAGGCATGGATGGCTCCTTAGGGGTTGTGGTCTCACTGCTGAGACCTCCTGCCCCGGGCAATACAGTGCTCAAAACGCTCAACCCTTCATCCTGATCACTGCTCGGACTTCAGGGCTGGGATGTGGAAGGGACGAAGGATTAGAGCTTGGTTTTAGCACACCTTCTGTTGGAAGGGAGTAGGAAAGATGGAAAATGGATGTCTTGTTCTTGTAGCTGGTGTAATTAAAGGAAAAAGATATTGCATGCAACATTTCTTACTTAAATTTTGGGTTGTTGCTGTAATTTACATCAGCCCAGTCTACAAAATGAATGAAATGTGTTTCTTACACTTTATCCTACAGGAAGAAAGACCCAAAAAGTAGAAGTATTGAGAATATTCTTGCTTTAAGGTAAAGCAAGCCTGGACTCAACAACAAAGAAAGAATTTGTTTATATGCAAACTATTTAAATATTTGATACCAGTATGAAGGCAGTAGTATTCTTATTTCTACAGAGATGTGCACTCATCTAGGTTATGTTTAATTGAAAAATATTTTTGCAGTATGTATTTGTATTTGATGGGCTAAGGCCTTTAATTTTATGTTCTTTGCAAGAATTAGTGTGGCAATTATGTTTTTCCATTTATTGAGCTACCTGCCCATGCTAGCTGCCCACTTACATAAAGAATATTTCCACTACTTCAGAGGTTTTTGGGTTGTTGTTTTCAAAGAGGACCTGCCCCAGAGGGTTCCACAGGGGTGCCCGGCGTGGGTGGGAGACTCCCTGGAGCGGGGCAGGTCACCCTTACCGGGACGTTGCCAGTCACTGCAACAGACAGACACGGATTCATTTCCCTGCAACCTGCAACTATCCGGTGGGCCTGGGGTAGCTCCAGCTGCAGTTCCTCAAATCAGAGCTCTGACTGACACAGTCAGTCCTTTGCTGTCACTATCACAAAGTTAACTTTTTACAATGAGAAAGAGCTTCCAACTCTGGCACTGATGGAAATACTGAATACTTTTAATATATATATATATATATATATTTGGAAAGTATTTGAACAAAGTGTTTTGTCTTTTTTTATACAACTTTTAGCCAAATAGAAGTATTCTGATTATTACTTCTGTGGATATCTGTCCACCTGTAAATAAACTCATATATTCAGGTACATGAACCTGAAGAAAAAGAATAATAAAGACTGTTCAGTGGCTATGCGCTTTGCTAGCTCTCGGTTCCTTTGTACATAAGAGGTAACTGTTTAAATGTGGGTGGGGTTTTTAATTTAATTGTTATTCCTCTAAAAAAAGAAGAAGAAAAAAAAACTTTTGACTTTGTTTTCTCTTTTCTGAGTTAATACAAAGATTTTCTAACTTTTTACTGCAGAAATGGATAAATACCTGGTGCTAAGTGAATGTGAGTCAAACTGGCCATAGCAGACACACCAGTTAGAATGCACTTTTCCTGTGGCACACAATGTATTTTCTCAGAAGGGACTTTCAAAGGACTGTCAGATGTTTACATTTCTTCTTGTTGCCCCAAATAGTTTTGAGTATTGAAATAACTCCCAAAAATCAAGTCATGATCCATTACTGATGAGACGAATCCTTACATTTAGGTATCTATGACAGCTTTGTACAAATACCATTTTAGAGATAGTTGAAATATTGGGCTTTCATACTTTGTAATGCTTTGATGTGACAATAAATATGCTGTTGCTATCTAGTCTAACCTCATTGTAGACCTGTAACTCCTTGTTTATGGTTATGTCATGGTTTGCACTGGCTTGAATTCAGCCAAATACTGACTGTTCAGCTGAAATACTCCGACTGTTATGATGTCCACAAAACGTTTATTAAATGCACTTGTATCTGACTGCCGCGGAGTATGTCAAATTATTCATGTAATAAACCCCTTCTGTATAACTTTTGTTACTTGTTTATGTGAACTTTAGTTCTTTTACAGACATGAATGTCAGTGCATCATCCAAAGACCAGCTGGAGTCAGTGAGAGCCTTTGCATCAGTTGCATTACAAACAGGACTGATTTCCTTCCCTTTGGTCAGAGGGACGATGTTTAGGCACTGTGAGTGAGACACACAGGACAGGGATGTTGAATTTCAAGTTTTCACCTTGTGAATTTGAAGGTCAACCTTTAGCTAGTGACTGTGGCTTGCCACTTCCAGGCTTATGCTGGTCTTCCTGATCATTATGCTAGCAACACTTTCCCTGTCCTGCTCTTCCCTGGTAGCCAAGGAGCAGCCTCCATGTGTACAACACGGAACACTCCTGATAGGCAAAGGATCATTTGACCAGGGTATACCTTTCTCATGGTAAAGCTAATGAATCTACTGCTTGAAACACGGAAGTTGGAGAGACATTCCCAAAACAGGGAGTAGTTTCTTAAAAAAAATAACAAAACAAAGCAAAAAAAAAAAAAAAAAAAACAAAAAAAAAAGATAAAATTTTTTTA
>VXAY01007087.1:739415-789039 GCA_013399855.1 Oxyruncus cristatus
AAAAAAAAAAAAAAAAAAAAAAAAAAAAAAAAAACCACAACAACTAGTATAATTTCTGTCAAAGTTCTCAACTCCCCTTCTAGCTTTGTTAGGTCATGTTTAGATTTTCCTTTGGCTAACGCATTCCTACCCACTGCTGCAATGCCAACTCCAATGTAAATAGCAAGGCCATTAAATTTAATGAGTGGTTTTATCACTTTTCTTCTGTTCACACTTCCCTCCCTTCAAGCAACACCTCCTCGCCACACACGTGCACGCTCGGTCATCTGTCTCCAGCTAAGATCTGTAAACTAACCTGTTCCCTAAGCCAGAGGCAAAACAGCTCGGGCCAAGAGGCCCTGCCCTGCTGCCCAACAACATGTGTGGGCACTACAGTCGGACCTGTCCAAACTGTCCCCTCCTGAACGTGCATTTGGTCCAGCAGATTCCCAGGCGCTGCTGGCGTGAGCAGTGCTCCTCGCAGCTTCTGTTGGAGGAGCTGGCTGTCTTCACAGCCCCACTCCTCCCAGGCAGGTACACAAAGCTGTCTGGCTTGTTATCATTAGGGCAGGAAATCCTATGGCTGATTCCTGTAGATTTAAAATGGAAGGGATTTGAAGTCAGCAAGAAAGCATTTTTAGTGATACTTGCGGAAGTTCACAGAATATTCTGAGTTGGAAGAGGGATCACACGGATCATGAAGTCCAACTCTTCAGTGAATGGCCCATACAGGGATCAAACCCACAACCTTGGCTTTATTAGCACCATGCTTTGACCAGCTGAGATAATCTCATATTTCAGGTTAAATTCCACTAATTAAGTGCCACTTTAAGAGATAATAATCTCTTCTGTAATTGATGTTTCTGAAGACAGACAGGCTTTTACAGTTCTCTTTATTCAAACAACCTTTTCTATGTTAAAGGGATTTTGTTGAGATCAACACAAAAATTCAATACCTATGCTCCCCTCTGTCCACTGCTGCATGAGTTTTGTCTCTTTCTGAGCCCATTCTGAGCACTTTTAAGAAGTGACTACTTTGGTTTAGAATATTTCACATCCTCATTTACTTCCTATGGAAAATTTTGAGACAGAATTATTCCTTCTCTGCCTGCATCAGTAACTTCCTCTAAACTCATTCCTTTTAAGCTAAAATAATTCACCACATTCAAGCTTAGAATTCAAATACTCTTGGCTGGAAGAAGACAATTTATGTTGAAATGTCCTGGGCATTTTGTACTTCACATGCTGCCATTGTCTTGTTTTATGCCACTGCCTTTGAGACCTGTTCTCGAAATGTGGCCTTACAAAATCATTATATTACTTCTGCTGTGAGGTCCTAGTAGAAATCCACTGCACCAAAAGCAACTTTTTAACAATGAAAATGTCACTTAGAGAACAATAATATTATTTTGGTGCCCTTAACTAAACACATATTTTTCTAGTTTATTTGCTTAAACTGCCAGCTTTTTTCCTCCTTCTCCCACACACTCATTTTTATGATGCCAAGAAAAATATTTCAGTTATAAAAATTGTCATATTGGTTTGAAGACTAGGCTACATTTCTCTTTTTGGCTAACAAAATAAAAAGCAAACATTATGCTAAGATTTATGTTCTAAATTTAGCCTTGAAGAGGAAAGAGAAATAATTTGCACCTTCCTGAATTATACGTTCCTGGTTTATCCCCAGATGATACCACTGTGAACAGATGCAGCTTTTTTTTTTTTTTTNCTAAGATTTATGTTCTAAATTTAGCCTTGAAGAGGAAAGAGAAATAATTTGCACCTTCCTGAATTATACGTTCCTGGTTTATCCCCAGATGATACCACTGTGAACAGATGCAGCTTTTTTTTTTTGGGGAAGGAGAAGAGTTTTCAAATACATTTATTTCAATGCAAAGCAAATGACAAGCAAATTTCTCATTACTCTGTCTCAGCTTTGCCTTGTGGTCACAAACGTCTTGCTCCGAGACAAGACTTCATTTTTTGCCAGGTTGTAAAAACAAAATGAAATCTATGGATGATGAGAAAGGGAGGAACCTCTACCAAGGATTGGATTAAACCACCAGGGTTGTTTTTAACCAAGCATCTGCCATAGCTCCAGGTGTCTCGGTCTGACTCTGACCACTGCTAGTCCACCACACATTCATTTCAGTATTTTTCAATAATATGTGAACGTTCCCCTTTGGCTATTGGCTAAAAGCAAACTTACTCTTCCTTCCCTGACTTTTATATTTTATATTGTTGGCTTTGCAGGCTTTTTGTCTTTCCTTCTTAATACTATAAGCAGCATTTATATATATATAGTGTGTGTGTGTGTATATATGTTTCACAGACCCTTTTCACAATATTACTTTGCAGAATGAGAACATAAAGAAAAAGGGAAAGTAACTACAAAGAAAACAGTCCTTTCTTGGGGGAGATGAGGTTAAAAAGATGTGCAGCCTAAAATTGTATTTCATCCAACTGTTAACAAAAGCAACTCAGTGCTCACCAGGTGGGAACTGAGCATTCTCAAGATCAGAAACATTTTTTTCACCGGAGGTACAAACTTATCTAGTGCTGACCTCCTGTGGTATGCAAGGAATCTGCAGTCGCCAAAAATAGTAGCCAAGAGACAACAGCAAGCGAGGTTGGAGAAATACCGGTAGGCTGGTAACTCCTGGAACACAAAGAGCACGTCTCAGGGGGAATACACAGATCCCACACCCCTTTAAGTTTTCATGTTTAACTCTTGAGCGCACAAAATCCCACACCTTATCCAACACTTAAACATGGTGAATACACCAGGTAAAAACAGTTGTTAAATTCGAGGATTTATCTAAATTCTTTGCAAAGCTTTATGAACAGCTTCAGCTGGGAATTTTGTCATTCACCCTTGCAGATCAGAGCTGTGTTTGTACCATCAACAACGCTGAGTTATCTGAGTGTGTACAAGGCGTGAAGCATCCCTCCCTCATTACTTGTGGTTGAGTGCATTTGACTAAGTTATCTGTGGAAGTCCAAGTCCCTTGTCTCCAATACCTTCCTTGTTGCTTCATTTCCCACCAGCACACCAACACCACAACTGTCACAGTGAGGTATACATGCTGCACATCTCTTTTATTCACTCCTCTAAGCACTTGTCCGTATCACTCAAATCACCCATTCCATTTAGGCTCCAGAGGATCAGAAGATGAGTTGGTAAGTGGGAAGCCAAATATTTTTAATAACATCCCTCAATGGTGAGCCCATTGAAGGTCACAGGAAGCAGACAGTAGTAGCTCTGCCAGGAGTGAACTGTCAAAGCCTGAGGGCTGTGACAAGGAGGACAGGATTAATCACATCCTTAGCCCGCTCTGAAGTCCAGTTGCACTAGGTACCCTTCCATTTTGGTACACCTATACCTGTCCCACTAAACCCGCTTCCCAGTCCCGAGGATACACCTCACCCGCCCTCCAGCCAATGCAGGGCATCCCCCACCCTCAAAGCCACAAGGCTCTCACTAGCAGTGCCCATACAAGCCTTCAACAAAGAGGGTGCTCTGAGTCCTACCTCAGAAGAGGGACCAAATTTGTTCCTGCAGCCTTGCTCTTTTAGCATCGGCAGGAAAAGCACTATGTATAAAGCAGGCCTTCCCAGCGTACCCTCCAGAATGGGAGCACACCAAGGATGCCTTCATCTTCCCACACAGCTGGAACTGCTACTCAAATACAAACATGAGAGCCTTGCTAGCTGCAGGTCTTGTGCTTTAAAGTCTCACCCCCTCACAGTGAGCAGAGAGCAAGCCACCCCCAGCAACCACTGCCAGATACGCTTTTAAGTCTTTTTTTAGGCCATCAACACACCTTCTATCCATCTTAGAGCAGAAACTGTCCCTTTATTTTGGTTCTCCTTGTTTCTGCCCTCTTTTCTGTAGTTTGCAGGTTCCCTGGCCTGGTGTATATTAGTATCACCACTGTTATTTCCCGTCATGCCTGAGGTATGAAGTTTAGTAAAGTGGTGACTCACGTAACCAAGTTTCGCCTGAGTTTTTAGCCATGGCTGACCAGGCTTTTCGCAGGGCTGTAGTGCAGAGGTTTCTGTTTGGAGACTCAAATAATGTCCTCTTTAGGAGGACATAGAAAGGGTTGGTTCCTTCCTTCTGGTCACAGACCTCTTGACCTATGAAACCAAACAGGATACAGAATAAGGGAAGGAAGGAGGAAGGAAAATGTTTTTTACTTCCACAGCTGTGTAAAAATCAGAAATTTCCAAAAATATCTGCAAAATCTCACTCTCAGGCCACTTCTTTCTTGGGTTCTCTTTTCTTTAAATGTTTGTGTTTTCTCCCAGAATATTGGTGAGGAGTTTTGGCATTTCAAACTGATCTTAGACCATGTGGCTCACTATATGAGGTGATTTTCTGAACTCCTCCCCCTGCCAGCTCTGCTGCTTCCCAAAGTCAGCAGTAAAACAAGAAGTACAATCCCTCACTGAAGATGTTTCGTATTTAGAATGGGTACTTGATAAAGATGTATCCTGCACTGCACTGCTACAAGACATGTGGAGGGAGGCAGACTGGGTGCAGTGTCAGGGCAGGGGAACTAGAAAGCTATCAGAGGAAAGCAAGATGAAAGTGGAAGGGAAATGAAGTAAGTGGGTGATAAAATAATTCTGTTATATAGGGAGAAAGCCAGAAGGATCAAAGGATCTCTTATTTGCATTTTATCCTCATTTCTGTTCCTTGCAGTTTCCTTCCTCTGCTGTATATTATTATCACCTCTATTATAAAACTTTCTGGTTGCTTGCAATTATCCCCCTTTAATCTCATGCTAGGCTCTTCCTCTTTGATCCACTGCAGTACATGCTTTCTTGCCATATGACTGATTGTGTGACTGCTGCATATGTATGTAAAAACATAGATTTATTTCAACTTCATTTCCCATTGTGTCTCCAGTTCAAGTCTCTCAAGTCCAGGCAGAGTTGTGCATCCTTCACAAAATCCTTTCTGCCTAGCTCAGTTAGGGTTGATTCAGCTCCCAATAAAAATTTTACAAATGGAAAGTTCCTTCTATCATCTTCATTTTATTTTTGCACAATTTAACAGTTATAATTGTATACAATAAAGGAACGCAATCTACAGAGAGGGACACCTATCACACTCCTCATGGCAAGGCTAAGCTGAGTTCCATAAAGAAGAGACCACTGTGTCACTGGCGGACCTTTGATTCTTTCTCATCAACTTCTGAAAAAAACCTCACCTTCTCCTGCTGCTCACTCCCTCCCCTCCCTCCTACCACCTTCTCCTGGGACCACAGCTTCCTCTGTCCCTGCAAACCAGGCTTGGCATCAGGGCTGGCAGGGCTGAAGCATTACTGAAGAAGGATGAGACCTGAGGGCAGGGAGAAGAGCCCTGAGATGACAGGGAACAGAGCAGAGTCAGTGGGAAAGTCAATATGGAATATGCTCCTTCTCCAGAAAACAAGCCAGTGCTTCCTGCTCTGCTGGGAAGCAGGAGGCAAAGCAGAGCTGCCCAGCCCAGCCTGGCCCCATCCCTCTGCAGAGGGAGGGCAGGTCCCCACTCAGGGGCAGCCACTCTCTCACAGGGCTGACACCGGGCAAGACCGGGTGAAGCCCTATGTGCCATTTTTTTGTCCTTCCCACTGGTGTTGGGTCATATTTTCTTAGCTGTTCTCAGTCCTTCAGAGTGCATGAAACACACTGTCCCTGGATGGCAAGAAAGTCTCATCTTCGTTCTTTTTCAAAGGAAACACTGAAAGAACAGTCTAGATGGTCTGAAGTAGTCAGCTGCACGTATGTATTCCATACTTAAGAATGCTATAAAGAGTATAAAAAAATACCAAATCCACAAAATGTTTAAGCAGCTTGTAGTGTGAATATTGTAAATTAAACTTCTTGATTCTAAAAGGAACATAGAATATGATGGGAAGTTTCTTCTTTGCCTTGTTCACACAGGCTGAATTCCTGTCAAACAGCTACAGTGAGCACCCAAAGAGTGCTCACTCAGGAAAAAGGAGCCACTGAAAGTAGTTAGGATATCACCTAAACTGTAACTCTTATCCTGGCCTACCCAAATCTTCCACGAAGCAACACATCATCCAGAAACATCAAGCTTTTGTTCTCCTTGGCTATAAAGAGCATCTGCTCCTAATATCCTTCAGAATATCAGTTCCCTTTCTAGATTTATTTTGTGTCATTCCTTGACTTCCACATCCAAAATTACAAACTCCCATCCATCACCACCACAGCATACTGTCTTCACTCTATCCCTTTCCTTATGAAGAGGAGAGCCATTTGAGATTTTAGAAGAGCAACAAGTGATTTCATTTTGTTTTCCTTTTGCATAAGTTTTGTGCTAATAAGCATCTGCAGAGATGAGCGTGACAAAATGCATTTAGATTTTTTGCTGTAAGCTCTTGCACACGCAGCACCGTCTCTCTGGATTAAATAGGGCCACCGTTGTTTCTTATGCTGCTCTGCACTCAAATAAATCCAGTAGTAAGATGCAGCACCTCATTTTCTTGTATTCTTAGATCACAACATGACCTTGAAGATCTTTACACTGCCAGACTCAAAGACTACACTGAAAACACATGAAGTGTTTGCTTATGTTATTGAGTTAGAAAAGAGACCTCAGGATGTTGCTGCTTCACATCCTTGGCATGCACTACTCCCCTCAACATACTGTCACATCTCAGATGATGCATCTTAGCCCCCTTTCACTCTTTAAAATCTCAAACAACAGTGAGTTAATTGATGCCCCTCTGTGTTCCCTGGTGATCCATTGCAATTAGTCAGACACACCCCATCCCCCCACCCCCAGTGATTAATTGCATGTCCCCCTCAGAAATACACCTCACTTATTATATTGTTGCAGGTTCTACCACCAAGAGCAAGAACTGGATCTTGCTCTTCAGAACTGAAAAGCCTGTGCTAAAACACCTTTTGCAGCTATGAGTATCAACACCCACTCACCACGTTGCCTTTTTCAACCTTCTCTTTGGTAAGATGCATTAGTCAGACTCCTGAAATAAGCACCTTCAGGGCTTATTTTCTGTTCTTGTGGTTCTCCTTTGAACTCAAGCCAGCCTGTGCCTTCTCAAAACATTAACAACTGTGGTAATAAATACATCTGATAAGAGTTCACAGAACATTAGCATTAGCGAGTCAACAAATGGCTACCAAGTGTTGGAGAGCATTACGTGCAGAGGATGTATCACAGACCGTGGAGGCTCTTGAAGACCTGCAAAGGGCAGCTGCCCTCCTGGGGAGCGTGGATGGGCACAGCTGACATGAATTGACTCACAGGGCTGGATGTCCCAGCTTAGAGACTTCAAAGACATCGAGTTTGGTTGGGGAGTAGGTTGTCTGCCGTAGTGATTCAAGTTTCTTACGATTAACTGATGAAAGCAGGGAAGAAAGAAGGAAAGAGACTCTGTTGGTTTATTTTTGTGGGGCAGTGGTGTTATGATTTCCTGGGCTTTAGGAGAAAAATAATGTTTTGCAGGCATTGCTACCAGAATAATAGTGGTAGCAGTTATCTCAGTAGGCTGGTAAGAGGTATGATGTGTAGTCAGCCTGCCAGCTCACAGCATGAACAAGAGGTTGTGCATGGCTTGTGGGGCTGGAGCCAGAATATGTAGAGCACTGATGAAATATGTGTGCAAATGTACTCTGTCTGACGTGGTGATGTGCCTGACGCTCCCAGAGGGGAGACAGATATTCTAAGTGTTGCTCCCATGAGACATGAGCTCTGGGGCTCTCTGCTCAGCCTCTCCTGTGTTAGCAGTACAAAGCAGAAGGGCTCTCACGGGCCATCCTGGCAACCTGGGTTTCCTGGGGTGTCAGAAATCCCTCGGCACCTTCCTGCTGCCCAGAGCCCAGAGTTGCAGAGTGCTGGGAAATCCCTCAGTGGGCTGCTCTCCTAGGGTAAGTGGACTACAATTCCCTGAGTGTGGTGTCCACCATCATAAGGGGCAGAAGTGAACCATTAGCTGCTGAGGTCTGTCTTGGGTTTTGATGTTTTCTTTTCTGATCTTAAGGTGTGATCTTGAGTCTGTGTGGTGCAGGTTTCATCAGGAATCAGGTTTCACAGCAGACGTGAGGACTTCTCTTTTTTCGTAGCCTAAAGACTCAAGGCTGTGCTCAGTCTGTTCAGACCCCGTTTTCTCTCAGGTGCCCACAGCCTGTATTTCAGCAGATACACAAAGGCTATCCACCATCTTCTTGCTGAACTGTGTATTAACCACCCAACACACTGCATGGCAGGCTCTAGTGCACTGTGCCTAGTTAAATCTGCAAAGGGGATGCAGATAAGCAGAGTGTAAAGTGGAAGCTGGACAGAGTATGAGGCCGTGACTCCTCCCTGTTACTCCGGGTTTCATCTGGGGGAAGAGGAGAGGGTGCTGGCAACAGCAATCCCAGAGTTCAGAAATGAAACTCTGCAGTGTGTATTGTTCACCTGCTGACTTCAAACACGGTGTCAGAGCACAGACACAAAGGCTGTAGGGGAGAAGGATGTACATGGATGCCAGATGAAGCACGTCAGCCAGCCAGACAGAAACAATTATTGAATTCTCATTGTAGGCACCCTAACTGCAGGTGTCATTGGAAATTTCAGTGCAGTGGTCTTAAGGCACAGGCAAAGACAAGTCAAAATAGAAAAGCCATGCCTCCAACTGAGGTACAGTCAGCAGTGAGGCTCTCTGAACAGAAACCAACATCTCTAATGACTTGTGACAGAAGATGAAAATACAGGTTTTATATTGTGAAAGCTGCATTACTGAAGACTTCTGCTTCACTTTCATGGTAAGACTTCCTCGCCATTTGGTCTATTTCAAACTAATCTGGCTTCTCGCAACTTCTGAATGGTGTTCTTCAACCTCAGCCCTTCTTCTGAGACTTTAGTTTTATTCTGACAATTTGTGGCTGTGCTGATTTCCTTCTTTCACAACAGAGCTCTTCTGCTTGTGCTGCAGACAGTACTCAGTTACTGGAGGGGAAGATCAACAACGGGGGAAAATGAAGCAGGAAGTGACATTTCTGTCTAGGAAAACTATGGTAAAGATTAATCCAATTTATAATAGTACTGTTCAGTAAACATTTGAATACTTCTTTCCTAACCAAACTTTGAAAAGCTGAGTGTGTCCTTAGTCTGTACTAAGGTCCATAAATAAGAAGATGATTGTCAAATATGCCATGTTTTACAGCTGCTTTAAAACTTGCACCAAAAAAAAAAAAATTATAGGAAAATGCAACTATGAAGAAGTTAACTTTTTTTTTTTCCTAGAAGAATGAACTATTTGATTAATGACTCAATCATCTTAATTCAAACATGGCTTTCTGGAACACACGGGAAATGAATTTGGGATGGTGGTTCTTATCAAGGTATTTTTTCCCTCACCATACTCTATCCTCTGGCTGAAATGGTGCATTAGGAGAACCATGACAGTGTTGAGTGGGATATAGATCCCACAGCCTGTAAAGCAGTAAAATGACATGTGAGTATACATCTCCATGTGAAACAAAGCCAAAAGGAAGTGGTTTGAATTGGAAGATGTCAAAATGAAACTTTCCACATGAGAACATTTCTACGTATTTTACTGGGGAATGCTGGTGGTTATATTTTTCAGTCTTTATCCCGAACATGAGACAATAACATTCTGTTGAAATATTAGAACTGAAAGTGTTCTGATTACATGTTCAGCAAAACACATGCAACTTTAACTGTGGTCAGTTCAAGTCCAAGTTTCTAACAAGATTGAGAACTACAACAGCAACAAAGCTCTACCCAATGCTGGACTGTGCACCCAAGCAGTAGGGTGGAAATTATCTTCCCCCCTTTAACATGCCCCTGCTAGGAAGCATCCTTCCCTCTTACAGAGCTGGGATTGTGCATATGCTTTCTTTGAATACTGACAGAGTAAGTAAAGGGGCAACCTACTGCAGCATGTTCATGTTGGCGTTTTCCTAAAGTGCTTCCACAGGTAAGCAATCCAGGCGCAGTCCCAACTTACGCAACCTACTGTGCAGACTGAGGGCTTATTGCCTGGGAATTGGAACACTTGGGGTTAAAGGGTGTTCACCACTGAGAAAACAGTGCTGTGGCTAACAAAGGGCTGGCAGCTTGTGTTTATCACTGCAGAGCCCTTCAAACCAGCACTGCTCAGACTGCAGCAAGTGAAGGTCAAAACTCTTCCAGTCACAAGAAACTTCCAAGGTGTGTGAAGGCTGTGTCTTGAACCAGACAGGAAATGTGGCTTGCTTAAACCAGCTTGATTCCTGCACAATGAAGGTCAGCATGCATGCAAACCATTTCTGAGGGTATCGGAATCTTGGCTTGGCAGGTTACAGCAGACAGAGAATTTTGTGTCGCAAACTAAGCAGATTACTATCTCTGAGAATAGGTCACCAGACATTTTAAGTCATCTAGTTTCTGCTTTAAAAACAGACTTTTTAAAATCTGTAAAAGATGCCTCTTAGCAACTTCTTTGATCTATCGCTATTAAAACACAATTTACTGTGATGAATTAAATCTAGATGGGAGGCAAAGTATGCTTAGGGGCAAGTCATGGCCCAGGTAAACAAGACTCGGATTAGATATATCCAAGGTACTCATCTGTTTGTTGAAGTAATCACAATTAATACTCTGAGAACACTTCTATTCCATTATTTTGTGCCATCCATGTGAGTATAATTCACATCTTTGTGCAACTCTCAATTTGCTCTAGGAAGGTAAAACATGAGACACCCTGGTTTTGGTCCTGCTTTTTTGAAAGGCCAGTGCCTCTTGGCCCTGCTGTAAAGATAAACTTCTGAGTCCTTCTAATGCACTTCATTATACCTTAATACCTGGATACTACTGTTGGCACAAGCTGAGGTAGAAAACTGAAGAATGGGCTTGTAGGGACAGCAGCCATAGGGAAGGAACAAACAAATGACAACACAGTCTCTGCTCAACACAGAGCTCAGCCTAGATGCAGTGGAGAAGTTTTACCTTAAGCAGGCAGTGATTTCTGCTTCTTTCATCTTCCAGTCTACAGCTGAAGGAAAAGCAACAAGAGAGACTTCAAAACTGGAGGCATTCTAATGTAGTATTTTCAAAAATGTCTTAAAATTATCTCAGAGACATCATCACACACAGAAGGGAAAAGGGGTAGAAAGCAGTGGACAGCTAACGAGCACCTTGTGTGGAGTAAAAGGAATGGAGAGGAGGAGCTTTGCAAGGCAGAGCTGGGGAAGGAGGAAAAGCTATTGAAATCTTTGGCTTAGATGGCAACATAAATGAGTGGGGTGCAGGCCAAGACTTTTTAAAGTCTGGCTGATAAACTCCATAAAGCGTTGCCACAAAACCCAGCACAATAAAATAGACACATGTGCTTTGCTAAAAGAGTCTTAAAATTTTCTTCTGATTTTTCTTCAGCCTTTCTGTGCTCCTTTAGCCATCTTCTGTACCTGTTGGCTACACTGCTGTGCACTGTAGTTCCCATTACTATGTTCAGGTCCTCTCTCCTTGCTGTGCCCCTTTACATGTCAAAAGAGCCCTCAGAAAGAGTTCGATAAGTTCAGCCCACTGGCCTTTTTAAAGGGGGGATGGGAGAGGTTGCTGGTGTCTAAAATGTGGGCTGTTCCAAGGGGCTGGTGGCTTGGGCCTATGATGTAAAGGAGTGGTATTTCTGTAAAGGACAGAAGGTACCAATTCAGGACTGTAAGGCAAGAAGTCAGCAAATAAGATAAACAAAGGACAAATATCATTTAGTTTCTTTCAGTTCAGTGCCTATTACACTTAGTTCACCACGCAAAATACAAGCTGTTGCAAATACCCCAGGAACTAAGAAAAAGGAGAAACAGGGATGTTTTAGAAGTGGTTTTCATGTGAAATTCCAAAGACGAAGTGCATTTTTGAGCTACTGATTAGCTTTAAAACTATGCTGTTCAAAAATCCACTTAAGTTTTTTGTAAGGTTTCCTTTAATTTCACAGAAATAATTTTCTCCTGTTCTTATATTTGATTACTGAAATTGCTTGGGGAATTTTAACCATATTTCTGTACTCTGAGGTTCTGAGAAAAGACTGAAATAAAAAGTGAAATACACTTATGCAGCTGTAGACTTTAGGTTGGAGGCTTTTGACAGTTACAAGGCCAAGCACAGAGAGCCTTCCACTTACGAGCAATGCAAAACCAGTGACAGCTCATTTCAGAATGCAGGTTTCTTTGGGTCAATCCAGGATTCCCCTCCTGTAAGATAAAGAGTAGGATCAACACGTGTTTCAGAAGAGGCTTGTCCTCCTCCACAGTGACATGGAAAACATAGAACCTTTGAGAGCCAGTTTACAAAAGCACAGTGGCTGGAGTTGTTCAAACACCATTCTCACTGAAAACGTGCACAGCTATGGCCACTTTATGGGAGCTGGAAGCACACACTGGCATTGCTTTGGGTGCTAAAATTATTACTCAGAGCCACGTAGTTCTTCCCTTTGAGCCTTCACAGTAAGCCTGCAATTGTAATTACTGCATTGAAGCACCCTGGTACCACTGAAAATCAAACCCCTAAATCCCAGATGCACTTTTGGAAAAGTGGAAGTCCTAAAACAAAGGTATGTATTAATTCAGTGTGTTCTCTGTGCAAATCTGGATTAGTACCTCCTTATTCCACACACATCCAACATCCTGAATTGGGAGGGACTCACAAGGAACACCAAGTCCAACTCCTGGCTCTGCACAGGGCCATGTCCAAGAATCACTCCATGTGCCTGAGACTATTGTCCAAGTGCTTCTTGAACTCTGTCAGGTTTGGTGCTGTGACCATTTCCCTGGGGAGCCTGTTCAGGGCCCAACCGTCCTCTGGGTGAAAAACCTTTTCCTAACATCTGACCTAAACCTCCCCTGACACAATTTCAGGCCATTCCCTCAGGTCCTGTCACTGGTCACCACAGGGAAGAGGTCAGTACCTGCCCCTCCACTTCCCCTTACGAGGAAGTTGTAGGCTGCAATGAGGTCTCTCCTCAGTCTCCTCTTCTCCAAGCTGAACAAATCAAGTGACCTCCTCAGCCATTCCTCGTATGGCTTCCCTTCCAGGCCCTTCACAATCCTCATGGCCCTCCTTTGGATGCTCTCTAGTAGCTTTATATATTTCTTATATTGTGGCATCCAAAATGACACACAATATTGCACAGATTACCTTTTCCTTAACATCTGCATCTTTCCTCCTTAAAAAAGATCTCTCTAGGTATGTACCAGGTGAGCTTGTTACTTGATTTTAAAGGCTGCACAGCCCACCTGCTCTTCTACAGACAGCTGTTGCCGGGTATAAGGCTACTTATGAAGCTTCAAGTCAGCAAGACACTTATGCAGTGAAACTCTCAGTGACCTAAACTCTCCAGGTTATTCACACAGCCTAACAGGAGGAGAGAGGAACAAAACCTCAGGGATTTTAAAGTACAGCTCTTTTAGAAGTGAGAGCTTGCATTCACTGTCTTGGTCTTAAGGAAGACAATTTTAAGGTACACATGGATCCTCATGTTTCATTTTCAAATTCAACTGGACTTCACTGTTTTCAGATGCGACGACCTGTGCATCAGACTAACTAAAGTGCTTGGAGTTAACTGCATAGACACACTTCTTGTCTGGACAAACACCATGCAATCATAAATGTAGTCTTAACCCTGCAAAATTGTCAGTAATTGCTTTCAGTCTTAACTGAGACAATAGCTCAGAATGAAGTACTGCCTGGCTTTTCCCTGGTTCTCAGCTCAGGCTACTTAGTAAAAGAGCAGTTCTAGGCAAGCCTCTACTCTTCTCTGGTCTTTGTTTCCACTACCTATTTTTGCTCTTATTATCACACAGCACTGAAGGAATACACTCATTCCTATGAAATTACTGTGGTAAGTGGAAACTTTGCAAATAACCCAAATGGGTGACCACAGACATTATGGGAGAACCCAGGGGGTTTGGGGAGGGAGAGGAAGGGACGCTGGAGTTTATTTTGTTGTTTTACAGCTGCTGTATCCCTGAGTTTAGTGGCTGAATAGCTGAAGCACATGCTGAAGGAGACAGGTTCCTGGCATCTCCCTTCTCCTTCAAATTGATGTTGGTCTCTCAGAGACAAACGCTGGCAGGCTTAGCAGTAATGTCTGAGGCATGAAAGTGCCCAGCTGACATGACACGCACTGCCAGAGGTTACAGACTTGTAGTAGGAGAAGAAAATACAAATTTTATCATCTTCTTTCTCCCTTTACCTTGTAGCTCATATTTCAGATCCTAGAGGAAACACACATTTTTCTGACAAAAGGAAGACTACTCAGATATATCTGGTGCAGCTGAAATCTGTATTTTGTTTCTTAAATCACCATACACTCAATAAAGAATCCAGGCAAGCAGCTTCATGCACCCTACATGTTCTACCAGCTTGAGACTGTCCTAACAGACACTGCAGAGGATTAGGACCATTCTGTGGACTCTTACTACACAGGAGAGGTGTAGGACAGCCTGATGAAGCACTTAATGAAACTGAAATTTGTGGTAGCACTTCCTGCTGGTTACCTGATTACAGTTACATCTGTATTAGTCTGAACAGGCTCAGTGCCTGTCCTATGACTGTAAGGGCCAGTGACACTGCCCAGCTTGTGTCCATGTGGCAGCATTCTCCTCTCCTAAAACAAGTTTCCATGATGTCTCCTGGGAACAGTTTCTGGCTTGTGTCTGGACACTGCCTGAGGAGTATGGGCTGCATGGACCAAAGCCATCCCAAGAAGCATGCTGTCAGCATGAACTCATCAGTCACCACTTGTGCCCTATTTAGCTCATTATTTTTTTATTGTAGTTATTCAAAAAAAGAAACAAAAAAAAGTAAGTGCTCTTCAGAACAGAACAAAGTTATGAAAATTATTTATTTCAATACAGACTTACAGGCAACTGTGCAACAGTAAAGCAGAATATGAAGTGCTGTGGGTACACAATGAACAAGTCCTTCCAAAATCATGCAACAGCTCAATCTTCATTATAGGAGTTTTTAGACCATGAGTTTAGGAGCAACCAAAAAAGAAAGAAAAAAAAAAAGCCAAACCAAAGTAACCACGCCTGGCAGCCTAGCTCTTATTTACTGGGAACTGTAAAATAAATTCTGGAGGCAATGTTATTTTCTTAAAGAGTCACTGTTAAACAAAACACAATAGAAAACACACTTGCATTTCAAATCTATGTGTCTCCTGGTGTTGTATGTCACACAGACTGCAAAACTAGCAGATGCTACTAGCAATACTTTTTTCCTTTTGCCTGGTGTGTTGGCAATCTTTAGGGCTATTTTGGTGGATCTTCCACACAGCAACAGGAAGGAGAAAACATTTTTGAAAGTGTGATTGTAAAACCACAAAATACTGACTTGGGAACTTGAAGCTGCCCTTATTTCAAACCAAAAGTAACCCAACAAATATGTACTAAATTCTCTAGATTCCCCACCCTTACCAGTCACCATTTCCTCAGCTATTGACAACCTTAAAACAGTCCTTTTTAAAACTGTCACTGCTGGCTGGGTTGTGCTACTCTGTAAATAAAGAAGTTATTTCCTCCTCTATATCCAGAATCCTTAAACGTATTTTCTTGCCTCTTTTTTTTCCATAAGACAAACAGAACAAAGGAAATTTCTACCCTTTTAACTTCTGGCTTTGCCATTGCCTGCTCCCTGGTATACTGAAATATATTGATCTCTGGCCCAGCAAGCCATCCTCGTGCAGGGCCCAGCTGTCCTGGTCTCTCACTGCCCTCTGGCCAGAGTCTCCTCCAGCAAATCAATAATGTATTCCAGAGCCTGCTTTTCCCTGGGGAATGCAGCCTACCTCCCTCCACCGGTTCAGTTCAGGGGAGGAAATGAAGGCAGCAGCCATGGTCTGGCTGAAGTGCTGGGCTGGGCTGGGCTGCCCCTGCAGCAGGCAGGACTTGGGATGTCTAATCAGCTCACTGTCACTCCTTGGGCATTGGGATGCTGCTCACGATCTGCAGCACCTTTCCAGGTGCCTCAGCCAGGCAGGTTGAAATGGAAAAACAGTTGTCCTGACCAGATCTAAATGGGAAGAGAGGTATTTTTGGATAAACAGAATATCTCAAAGGAAATTAGTATTTTAGTCAAATGTGTGGTTAAGAGCTGTGCCTCTTGCACAATTGTGTGAGGATGCAGCCTGTAATTACATGTGATGTTCTAAGGTAGTTTTTTTTCCTGTGGGATTCTAACATCACTGATGAGCTGA
Organism: Oxyruncus cristatus; assembly: GCA_013399855.1. Lineage (NCBI taxonomy): Eukaryota > Metazoa > Chordata > Aves > Passeriformes > Cotingidae > Oxyruncus > Oxyruncus cristatus. The sequence goes on from VXAY01007087.1 coordinate 755,615, forward strand.
ACAGCCACTGACCACTTAGTGAGCCCCTGGTCAATAATTTGATTTCTTTTCTGTTCTGCCTCTGCTTGTGTGTCTTCATATGCCAAATGTTGCCCCAGCTCCGCTGTGCCCAGAAAATTATTCATTGGTGTTGCTCAGGGGCTCAGAGATGGTCGAGTTACTCATGAACACTAATGTAGATGTTTTTACCGGCCTTCTGGAGCAGGGGAGCAAGGTTTCACACCATCATCACTACTCAAGACTCAGGGTGTTGCTATAGGAAAATTTTCTGCCATGGCAAAGGAAGCTGAAGACATTCCCCCTCTCTTGGCTCCCATCTCCAGTTGCCCAGTCCCATTCTGACAGCACAGTTTGCTGCCTTCATAGTAGAACTGATACAATCATTTATGATGTTAGCCTCTAAATCATCTGCACTGCAGGCCCATAGACAGTTTCATTAGTGCATTTGGGGAGCTGGTAGCTGCCACACAGAGGGAGGAAACAGCACAAGGTCATGAAGGAACAGAATCTAGCTTTGATACTGCAGAAAATGTGCATTTAACTAAACCTTGAGGACAGTAAAAAACATGAACACTTGGATTCTCGGTTTGAGCCACCTCCAACGTTTGTTTTGCTTACTTTTTCAGAGTATTTACAATTTTTTTGAACCCACTTTATTGGGACAAGAAGTCTGGTGATCTCAGATCTAGCTGTAACAGCACAGGTTGGACAGCTGAGAATGGGCCACATACTGCAGTGGCCAGTGTGCTGGAGTTTAAGGTGATGCCCAGGGTTGTGTAAGCAGCTCTGTCACGTTGGCAAAAAGAGATTCTAGTTCTGCTAAGTGGTGTTTAACTACCTTGCTCCTCAGAGCATCCTGTCCATCGTACCTCCCTCACACCGCTCACTATACGTGTTCCAGTGTTTGCAAAATGAGAACAGGAGCCATCTGGATAACATCCCTCTTCAGTGCCCAGCTACAATTCATCCCCAGAGCACCATCCACCTCAAGCACTGAGGAAGAGAGGCATCCTGTGGAAAACGACACACAATCCTGCCATTGAAACTGACAACACGCTGAATATAAGCAGAAGGAGGATAAATTAAGACCAAGTCCTGCTGCATAATTTTGCAGGCTATATTAAAAGCAAAGAGAGGACTCTTTATCATCTGAATTCGTGTATGTTACCACAAGATCATTAGCAGGCTTGATGAATGCTGCAACTCCACAGCATGGCCTTCTGCCATTTGAGCTGGAGGATTAACCTCTGTCAGTGGCAAATTGCGATCTTTTACACAGATGAGCAGTGCAAGGGCTTGATGCTTTCTTGCTGTTATTTGTTGACAGCAGAGGAATAGCAAATTGTGGGTGCAGCTCCTGGTTTCCAGCCCAGCTGGTCCATCAGCAGGGGACATCACACTCGCCTCGACTCTGTAATAATGATGAGCTGTTCTGCTTCCTTGCCCTGGTTTTGGGCAGGATTATCAGGGGTCAGTGCAAGGGATGAGGGAAGATAGTGCAAGGAGGAGACAGAGGGCTGTACAGCAGTGCTCCAGCAGCAGCTGACCCTGGGACCACCTGGGCTGTGGTCGCTCAGCCCCTGAGGGGGCCCTGATCCAGGTTTTGGATGCAGCTGATGAAGCACATCATCTTGCTGCCTTTGTTCTTCCCAGGCAGACTTCAGATTCCTCCCTTTCAACCCACTGTGTTTCTTTCTCTTTGCTTGTTCTTACATTCCAGCTTCCCTGTCTGCCTCCCCATGCACACTAGGTCACGCCACGCAGCTGCAGCCCCCATACTCGGGTCCTTCCAGACACTGTAGGAGGAGACTTGCAGCACCATCTGCCTACACCAGATCCCGCCCGATCTCTCCATCCTGCCTGCCACAGCCGACCCTCCCAGCCCCCGCTATCCCGCCGCATCCTCCAGCCCTGTCACCTCCCGCCCGGCTTCCCGAGCGCTGCCTCCCCCTCGGCTCCCCGCTCAAGAACAATTCCTCCCCTCTCAGCCAGGAAAAAACTCCCCACCAGCTCGGCCCACTGCCGCTTCCATGGGTTATTAAAAGTAAATAAATACAACAAGTGGTGCGCCGACGACATTCGGACGATTCCCCCTGCATCAAAAAAAAAAAAAAAATCCAAAACAAAAACACAAAACCAAACCACCCCAGCACTGCGTGGCGCTGATTTCTTTCAGTTTTGAGCTGATATCTCCTGGGTTCTGTTCCCTCCTCAGCGGGAGGGCAATCCTCTGCCCTAGGCCCCGGGAAGCCGCCGGGCGGGATGGCGTTTCCATGGCGGCAGCGGCCGCTAGGTCGGCTCGGCGCCTCCTTCCCGCTGCTGGGCCGGAGAGGCGGGAGCGGCCGCAGCCCGGCCCGGCCCTGTCGTCCCTCCGGGGGCCTCTCCGAGGATCCCGGAGGGAAATCTTGAGGGAAACGGAGAGCTGATTCTGACAAATCTTTATTTCTCACCCCAGAGGATCCTCCGTTTCCCTGCACGCAGGCTGTGTGAGAGGGGCGCAGCCCCGAGGGCCGCCTCACTGCAGCCATTTCCAAGACAGAAGTTTTCCCCATCCCTGGGTAGGCTAGCAATTGTAGCTTTTTTTTTTTTTTTTTCAAGGGAAGAGTGATTTTCCCCAGGATATTTCCGTGTCCCACACAACGGTGGCTTCCCAGGACCAGAAGTGGAAAGTAGCAGCCAGCATACAAGCACGTGCCATGCCGGGGAAAAGGGTCCGTGGCCTGTGTCTGAGCCACTTTGGGAACGTGGGTTTCCAGGACAGCTCTTTTCCAAGTGCCACTCAATACTCCACTCTCAGCCATTCAAGTTTTTACTAAAATAAACGTATTTCATGAAAAACTCAGTGTTAAGTAGATCTTCGAAGGGCCCACTGCTGTTCAGTTGGGGGACTGATGTTGTCATCAAACTGGTCTGAAGCTGAAATCTCTATTAATTTAAGGATATCTCTATTTTTTCACACACAAGCAACATTTCAGTCACAAGAAAGACTAGAAAACACAGCATCAGTGTTAACTCCTTTCATTTTTCTCACAATTTTGATTCTGAAATCTTTCATGAAAATAGAGAACATAATGTTCTTACGAACACCAGAGTTGTTGAAGTTATATATACATCATTTAACTGTAAAAATCAAGATCATTAAATATAGGTATCAACAGTGTATTGCTAGTGTGTGCTATGTAACTGCATACATTATGTCATGTCTTATTCTAGGAAATGCAAAGAAACCCATTGCTTCCAAAATGATTCACTCCTCCAACCTGGCACCCAGTTTCAAGTGAGTAGCGCAGAAGAGTAACGCATCCTACACATTCCCTGCAAACTTTGTTTAAAAATCAGCTTAAGGAATCCAGGGATGGGCAATGCTCTGCCACAGCCAAACTATATACACATATTGTCTTGTGCTGGAGCCCACTTGGCTATGTAATTGTACAAACTTGTTTGATATTTTGATTATTATGTTGCTGCTAAGAACTCTCACCTAAATTAAATAGTTTTGGAAAGTTGCTTTCCAAGCACGTGTGAAGATTAGAAGCCCCTTAAGGTTCCATTTATAGGCTATTAATTTTATTATTATTGTTATTATTTATGTAATTCTCTTCTGTGCTAAGTACTTGTGACTCCATGTGCTTAAGGAGCTTACTGGAGGGATTCCAAAGCAAGGATGTTGCAAAGCAGGAGAGGGAAGAAAAAGTCTGCTGTTTCTTAGAGGAAGGAAACATGTTATGTAGGGCTCATGGAAGAAGTTGTTGTACTGAAGCATATAAAAGGTGGAAAGCGTAAGAATAAGGGACAGTAGATGGGTTTCAGGTGTGTGCACAGTCCAGACAGTGGGAACAAGAAGCTAAATTCACAATGGTGATTTAAAAGGTGCCAGCAGTTCCTTTGAAGCACCTTAGCTTTTAACTGCTCTGATACATAATAGCATCCACAGATTTGAAATAAGAGACCATGTTCCCTGAAATGCCTAGCGTCAGCAAACTGAACTCTGAAATAGCTGTAGGAAATGCTAAGGAGAGAGCCACAAGTTAACCCCAAAGGGCTTAGGCTCAGATTCTTAAAGGTAATTAGGTACCTTTAAATACAAGTTAGACGTCTAAATCTTTGAGGCTCAGGGTCTTACTTAACTAACTCTGGACGGGAGGAAGTCTCCTTAATTGATTCACAGCCATGAACCCTTTCCTGGATTTGGATCCTGTTTTGTCTTTCAGAAATCGAATAGGGCATATGACAATTAGGCTGGCATGGTGGGGAGAAACGGTCTCCAGGAAACAAGAGATAGAAACGTAGGGTGGATAGGAAATGTATAAAAATGTATAATCATTGGTCTCTTGTGGGTATAAAACCACCTTGCTTTTAGTCAGCGAAGAAGTTTTCCTAATGTAAGAAAGCCAGCAAAAGTGAGGGGAGAAAGGTATAATTTGTTGTGCCATGGAGCAGCTATTCCTATATTCCGGGAATATAGCAGACCTGCTTTTATTCATCTCAGGCATAAAGATCTTGAAATAGCAGTCACAATAATTTACACTACATGCAGGAATCTTATAGTATTTTAAATTAATTCCTTGAAGTATTTGTATGTGTGCTTTCGTTTGGGCCTCCAGCACATATTGCATTCCACACACGAGTCTTGAGGGATTCAAAAGGATTCATAGCATACATTTCCTGAGAGTTACATTATTAGAAATGTAGTCATATATTTGCCTTCTCTTTTTGTCTCTTTCTTCTGTCCCTGCCGCCTACTGTCATAAAACTACAGGTTTTCTCTTTAGGAATCTTGACATTCATTGTTTTGACATTATTTGTGGTGTAATACTCAATAGTTATGAAACCTTTCCTGTTGTAATGTTATGGGGTAGATAAAGAAGAGCTAATTTTAAATGCATCAAGGCTCATTTTTGTACCATGTCAGAAATTCATAGTAAATGTTTCTGTGATATAAAATCCAGTGGAAATAGTTTTCTTTTAACTTACCTGAAGCATTTACAGCCCAAACATTACAGTTTTGCAATACTAAATGACATACCTGCTAGAAATAGGATGTAAAAATATTTGTTTCCTTTCAGTCACTAATGGAGTGAGATCCTGGAAAATTGGTTTAATTTTTTGTATTTACATTTTTAATAACTTGGAAGAGAGCAAATGGAACAAGTCACCTCCTGAATAATGACTTGTTGAACTAATTTACTCCCTTTTCCACAAAAAAAGATGTCAAGAGGGAGCCGAAAGTACACTCCTCTTTCTTGCTGAGCTTCCTGTGGAACATCTCCTCCCAAAAGACTGTGACCGTTTGCAGCTCCTTTCCTAATCTCCACACAACTACACAGCTCTCATTTTCCTGACCCTTCTTCCCGCTTCTTTCTGCCTTACAAGCATTTGCACCCTTCCACACCTGACTAGACTAGAGCTGCATATTTGTCCTCATGCTGTGCACCAGGGAATGGCATAAGGGTCCTAGCAATGACTAAGGATCACATCGAGGCCAGGCTACAGCAGCTGAAGAATCATGAAGGATTGCAACTGGAGTAGGAGAACTGTCGCATCTTGAGAGCTGTAGAGTACAGTCATAAATACTCCCACACAGTGGATGCTGTGCAGTGTTCACTGTGGTGACTCTTACACACTATAGGGGCTGCTGGAATGAATTAAAGGAATTCGAGGGCTGCTAAAACAGATTCAGTTCTCAATGTGTGCCAATCCCCTAGAACCCAAGAAGAAAAAGAGCTGCCAAGGTACATTAAGTCACTTCTGCATCCCTTCCCCCACCTGTGCCTTTGAGAAGTGATGCAGCTCAGCATTTGGTGTCTTGTTATCCAAGTTAGCAGATCTGGTATAAATCTAAGGGGTTTTCATGGCAGGAAGTGGTAGGTGGAGATATCCTAAGGGCTGGAGCAAGGCTAAGACACAGCTGCCAGGGAAACTCGGGTGGGTGAGCGAGTGGGAGGAGGCAAGAACATGCCTGGCAAGAGAGCGTCTTCCCAGGGCTGAACACAGCTGAAAGAGAGAGTGATAGAGAGTGTAACTCTCAGCAGTGATTGGGGTGGGCTTTGTCCAGTGCTCATTTTAAGACCAGATGTGGAACACAACTGTCTCCATTCTGTCATAGAGAAGTGAAACTGGAGAAGCATCAACCTCCTCTCTTACTCCTCCCCACCTCTTCCCTCTCCCCAAATAGAAGAAGCAGCTTTATGGACTGAGGACATTATTTCCTAAAAGCCAAAATAACCTTTTCCCTCCTCACATTGTTTTTTCATTGTGCTGTTGTTACCAGTAAAAAAAAGTCTGAGGAGAAAAATGTTGTACTGAACTGAGACATAGCCCTCAAGCGTAGAGATGGAAAGTAAGTGTCAGAGGATATGCATGGAAATTCCAGCTGTGTTGCCTTCTTTATAGGGTCTAACTCTGTATTTCTTCTCAAAGATAGCTCTGAGGGAGCATTAGTAGGAGGCCTGCTGGCACCTTCCAAGGACTGAGTGGGCTGGAGCAGTTAGCAGCCACTGCTGCCCTTGAGTGTATCAGGAGGATATTTAGGGTGTATTCTGGTCAGAAGCCATGCTCCCACTAAATCTGATGGCTTACAACTTCTCAGAGGGAAAAAAAATCATTAATAATTAGATCCTGAGTTTATTGGGAGATCTTGAAACAGTAATTGAAAGGTCTGCCTGTGGGCTAAAACAGGTCTGCTCTTTGAAAGTTGCAAGTGCTAACTTGATACAAAGCACAGGGGGAAAATCCTAATTCCAGGCAGGAGGTGTAGATTTGCACATAACTGACATTTTCAGCTATGACCAGGAGCTCACAAGCTGGCATTGCAAGTAACGGAGGCAGAGGTGTCTTGGCTGGAACCGGAAGGCAAGGGAATGCCAGCTTTGGGCTCAAAGGCAGTTTTTTAAATCAATGAGAGCTTGGCAATCTTTGACCTTGGTTGTAAGAGGTTCCTAAAGCCTGTTACTCAGCAAAAGGCCAATAGAGCAAAAGCAGATTAGATAGTGGTTAAGGCTTCCCCCCCCCGCTTTCCTAAATGAGTTATACACATCTGAGTTTGGTCACTTTGTTCTGGGAGCAGTAACAGGTATTTGTCATTTGAAAATATTCTCTACAAGCTTCAGAAAGATAGTTTGTGTTTTTAAAAAAGTGCTTTTCATCTTATCTCTGCAGACTGATGGGTTCTCCCAAATCAGTTTGAGAATATTTGAGAATACAAAGCAGCTAGAGAAACAAGTCTGCCTGCTGGAACTTGAGACACTGTTTCTATATCATTTTGCAAAACCAAAACAGAAAGCTTAGGTCCTACAAAATGCTGAAGTGAATGTGTTCATCCAGGAAAGTATAGTTAAGTCTCTTCTAGGGGAAAAATGATTCATTTGACTTACAGTAGGAAAAGGATGATTTCCTTTGTTTAAGACTCCATGGAGAATTCCTTATTTGGAAACTGTGCAGTTCCCTGTATTTGGGAGAATCTGTTTGCTGTTTCCGAAGGGTGTGTTTCTAACTGTGAGAACAGCCTAGATTTTAAAGGCAGAGGACTTCCTTCCCACTAGGAATGCAGTCTACCAAGCTGCTTCAGCTGCTTCTCTCTCCAACTGAACATTTGTCTTTCATTTGAATATTGAATTTAGTTATCTGTTTGCAGAATACAGATTGAATCACCATCTTGTTATTACGTCCTCTTTGGACTGTAAACTTTAAACAGGCAGATAGTAGTTTTAGCCATTCATCTGAAACAACAGGTGGTTTGATTAGGAAAGTACAGGACGTAGCAAGAGGAGAAATTATGCAGCTGGAATAAATTAAGTGTCTCCGTGTAAAAGTCTGTATTTACCATGGCTCCAAGAGTGTTTTGCATTCATTCTCTAAAACAACAGCATGGGATTTTGTAGAACCGTGTTTTTATTCATGGCAGCAAACTAGAAAATGTCAAAGTGACTGGGAAAACTCCTCAGGATTTATGTTTTTAGTTAATGCTTAATCAGACTTTGCAAAAGCCAACCAATCTGATAGAGTGGTGAGATAGGAGTCAGGTCAGATGCAAAATTCCTATTATAACATCGGTAATAACATTATAGCACCATAACTAGTAGCTTTGTTTTCAAAGTAGGCTGTAAAATGTGCTCTGAGTTGAAATATAGTGTATGTAATTAGATTTTCCTACAAAACTTGTTTCTGGAGGGCTAATATTCCCAGCTGCTCTGGGCCAAAAAAAAAAAAAAAAAGAAAAAGGAAAAAGAAAATTTAGATAAAAGCTACAGAAAATACACCAGAGCTCCATGAAGAAAGGAAAAAACTAAAAAACTAAGTTTGTAATTTTCATGGTCTAATTAACCTGTAGGAACCTCTGGCTTCTGCATTTCTGCAGTGTCAGAGTATGGCTTCATCTAACTGCTCACCAAAAAATTATTGGGAGAAAATACGAAATAACTGTTTAACTTCGTTAGAATTGCATAGAAAATTTGCATGTTAGTGCTTCAAGCATTATATTTTCTTCTTCTGTGGCTGTGGCATTCCTTAAAGGGGATCTACATGCCCAAGAGGCAGGTAGAACCTGGGCAGATACAATGGTTTGCAAGAGCAGAGGGAACTTGTGCAGGTAAGTTCTAGCAGGAACTAGCGCAGCATTTCTCTTTCTTATACAACAGTCATGATCAGACATCCTCTCCAGACCTAAAGAGCTTGTGGGACAGAAGAAGGGCAGTTACAGGTCTCCATCCTGTTCTGGTACCATTTTACCTGCAAAAAGGAAGCTGTAGGCCTTATTTTCACTTTCTACATGTGGTCAGTAGCTGCACTGAATAAAGACACAGTATGGAGTCTGCACGTGGGCTGCACATTCTGCCTACATGCAAGTTTCTCCTGGCAAAATGAAGGGCCATTCCTGAAACAGCTGGGGGTCATGCTGTACTGTCAGTCCCCCATGAGGACTGAAGGGGAAATTAGTCATCTACAGTGGAGCAGTAGGAAGAAAAAGATGATAAACAAAAGAAAAAAGTCACATGATTTTTTTTGTTTGTTTTTATTTCTAAACCGTATTTTCTCCTGGTGAGAAAGTAATCAGCAGCCAAGGATTTGAAGGGAGGAGAGACATAAAATCATTGTGTTTAATACCTTTGTTGGTGATCTGGATGAGGGCATTGAGTAAGTTTACAGATGATACTAATTTGTGTGGGAGTGTTGATTTGCTGGAGGGTAGGAAGGCTCTGCAGAGTGATCTGGACGGGTTGGATCCATGGGCCAAGGCAACAGTATGAGGTTCAGCAGCCTAGTGCCACATCTTCATGTGGGTCACAAGAACCCCATGCAGTACTACAGGCTTGGGAAATAGTGGCTGAAAAGTGGCCCAACAGAAAAGGACCTGGGGGTGCTGGTCGAGAGTTGGCTGAACTCTGGCCAGCAGTGTGCCCAGGTGGCCAAGAAGGCCAATGGCACCCTGGCCTGTATCAGGAATAGCATGGCCAGCAGGGCCATGGCAAGGATCATCTCTCTGTACTCAGCACTGGTGAGGCCTCAAATCCTGTGTCTCATTCTGTGCCCCTCACTACAGGAAAGATGTTGAGGTGCTGTAGCATGTCTAGAGAAGGGCAACAAAGCTGGTGAAGCATCTGGAGCACAAGTCTTAACGAGAAGCAGCTGAGGGAGCTGGGTGTGTTTAACCTGCAGAACATTAGGCTCAGGGGAGATCTTACCGCTCTCTACAACCACCTGAAAGGAGATTGTAGCTAGGAGGGGGTCAGCCTCTTCTACCACGTAACAAGCAATATGACAAGAGGAAATGGCCCCAAGCTGCTTCAGATTAGACATGAAAGGATGATTAAATGTTGTATTGGGCTGCCAAGGGAGGTGGTGGAGTCACTGTCCCTGAAAATGTTCAAGAAATAACTGCACATGGCAATTAGTGATTTGGTTTAGTTGGCATGGGGATGTTTGGTGAAAGGTTGGACTCAACTTGGGGGACTTTTCCAGCCTTAATGATTCTATGATTCTGTGATTCTATGATTGTTGTAGGTGACCTTGGCTCTTGCTTTGCTCCTCTTCAGTGAAGTATTGCAACTTCTTATTTTTCCTGTCTGCACATCAGATCAAGTGAACCAAAGAGCGTCTGTACTGCTGCAGAGAAACGTGAGAAATCAGCTACAGCCTCCCCCACCATTTGGCAGCCCAGCAGAGTGGGGCTATACCCACCCATGCTAGGGGCACACTTTTGCCCTTGTAACTCTGTAGTTAAAATATAAATATGTTTCTGAGATTCCTCCTTATGATAGCATGAAAATATCTGAAACTTTGAATTACCTAACTGATATTTAAGTATTCTGCTGCTTACACTTGGCAAGTCTCTTCATTACTAGTTCTTCATGCTTTCCCACAGATTTGGCCCTTTAAATCACTTTTGTGTTTTTGTGAGTTTTTCATTACAGCTATTATTTTCTTTATGAAGAAATTGCATAAATTGCTTCAGTGCAAAAATCTCTCAATGTCTTGTTGTTTTTATGAGTTTGCAGTTTTGGCAGTATTGGTGCTTTTCAAAGAGATCAGAGACTCCCAAGTCTTTAATATAAAACTGTTACTTAGATTCTGCTGCAATTAAATCTAAATAAAGATTTGCTGTCTAAGCTATTTACCTCTGTTGAGACTGTTCAGCCATCAAATAAACCTGTGTTGTTGTTATACCCAAACAGCACAGGTCTTGAAGATTCAATAAAGCCTTTAGGACTGTTTCAGCTTCACACGTAAGAAAGAAATGTAAAATTGCACTATTCATTGAGTTCTGATCAAATCAACATGAGCCTGAGCAGATAGTACTTCTCACAAAAAAAGGGCTGTATTAGGTTTGTGTGGCAAAGTTTTGGTAGCAGGGAGGCCACAGGGGTGCCTTCTGTGAGAAGATGCCAGAAACTTCCCCCATGTCCAATAAAGCCAATGCCAGCTGACTCCGAGAGGGATCCGCTGTTGGCCAAGGATGAGTTCATCAGCGACACTGGTAGCACCTCTGGGATAATGTATTTAAGAAGGGGGAAGAAAAGCCAAAATGGCAACTTCAGCTGGGAGAGAGAAATGAGAATATGCGAGAAAAGCAACTCTGCAGACACCAAGATCAGTGAAGAAGAAGGGGCAGGAGGTGCTCCAGGTGCTAGATCAGAGATTCCCCTGCAGCCCCTGATGCAGACCATGGTGAGGCAGCTGTGCCCCTGCAGCCCATGGAGGTTCCAAGGAGGACCCCATGCCGGAGCAGGTGGGTGCCCGGAGGAGGCTGTGACCCTGTGGGAAGCCCACGCTCCAGCAGGCTCCTGGTAGAGACCTGTGGCCCCATGGAGAGAAGCCCACACTGGAGCAGGTTTGCTGGCAGAACTGGTGACCCTGTGGGGGACCTGCACTGGAGCAAGCTGGTCTTGAAGGACTACAGCCCATGGAAAGGGAGCCACACTGGAGCAGCTTGTGAAAAACTGCAGCCTGTGGGAAGGACCTCCACTGGAGAAGTTGGTGGAGGACTGTCTCCCATGGAAGGCATCCCATGCTGAAGCAGTGGAAAAGTGAGAGGAGTCCTCTCCCTGAGGAGGAAGTGGCAGAGACAATATTTCATGAACTGACTTCAACCCTCATTCCCCGTCCCCCTGTGCTGCTGGGAGGAAGAAGGTAGAGAAAAATGGGAAGAAGGGAGGGGCGGGAGGAAGGTGTTTCAAGAGTTAATTTTTATTTCTCATTATCCTACTCTAAATTGATTGGCAATAAGTTAAATAAATGTCCCCAAGTCAGGTCTGTTTTGCCCCTCACAGTAACTGGTGAGGGATCTCTCCCTGTCTGTATCTTGACCCATGAGCCTTTCTTTTTATTTTCTCTCCCCTGTCCAGCTGAGCAGGGCAGTGATGGAGTGGTTTTGGTGGGCAGTGGCATCCACCCAGGGTCAATCCACCACATTGTTTTCCAAATTTATCGGCACTTTAGACAGAAGTAATTTTTCAGACAGTTGTATTCTGAAGTGAGAAGTGTGAGGTGATGATTAAGGCTGGCTGAACCGTAAGAACAAACATACTGTCATAATGCTCCTCAAGCCCTCCAGAAATAGCCCCTGTTGAGTTATTTTCAGAGCATGAGCTCTGTGTGTGAGCTCTGTTAGGTCTACTCATTGGGTCAAATTTACGAATGTTAATTTTTTGTCGATTTGAGACTAATTCTGACCCCTGCTTAAGAGTTTCCTCAGTGTTCATATGATCACCATGTTTTGCCTAATGTACCTTCTTGATACTGAAATGTTACAAGCCAGCACTAACCCAAGGAATAAATATAAAGAAATAATATGACATTTCCTGACAAGTTTTTGCAAAGTTGTTCAAACAGTTGTCATGAGTATGAAAGTATTTAGAAGATGAGCACATTTACTTGTTACCAACTGTCTTTGTTTATCCTTAGTCTTGCACCATGGGTGGTTTTTTTTCCCCCCATAAAACCATAAACTCCATTGTTGGAGCTAAGCTTATGTGGGAATTTCATCTGTTATTTTCTTTGCCATTGATAATTCTAATGGCTGCAAAGAAAAAGAAGGAATTGTATTCCATAAATTGCTTAAAGTTTTCATGGCTTCTGATTCAGAGAGGCCTGACTTACTGTGATTGCTTACCACTCTACAGAGCTGCATGGGCATTGTGATGGCAGAGAAGTCACAAAAGGAAGTTTAGTAATTAGTTTTACAATAGTTTGAAGTGATTTTATTTCTCAATACACATAGTAGCTGTTGCTGATTCTTAGATTAAAAGAAAGTGGCTGGATAAACAGATTTCCAGGATTTCAGTAGATGGTTTGTTTGGCACTTCAAGTGATTTCTTTGAGAAGCACTCACCTGTGACAGATAGCCATGCCTACTAATTTATGTCTCAACCTGTTTTACATTAGTTGTCCTTTCCTGACTCCAATAATGATTTGTTTGTTTAGTTTGTGGCAGATGTGCTAATCCTGAGTGTCCCCCATTTAGGTGCCTCCACGCTGTGGTTATTTATTTTGGGCAACATTGTTAGGTTCTTTTATTTGCTTTCTGGTTTCTGAGCTTGAGGGTGGACCTGACTCATATTTTCCAAGCACTATGCAAGTGCTGTGAGGGATCGTTTAGGTTTTATTTTTCTTTAGAAAAGTTCTGTTCTACTGCAGTTGCTCTATTTCTGCAACCCAAACCTTGAGAAGGAAAATCTCTTATAAAATGAGGTGCAACAAAGCCCACAGAATTTGGCATCTTGCTGTTGTTTTACTTAAATAAGTCAGAGTTCAGAAGCAGTGTGCAGTGGTCTTTTTGCTGCAAGATGAGAACAGCAGGTATCCATATTAATTGTTGTATCAAAATATTATGTTCTAGCCAGAAGTAAGAAAATTACAGCTGGTACGTGATCCCAGTTATCACGTGATCCTTGGAAAAAACAAGCCCATATTGCTTTATGGCCAAGCCAACAATTCCTGAACAGTAATTTATCATGGGAGTAGGCCAGAAAGGTTACCAGCATCCAGCCAGAACTCACCACTCGTGCAGAACAGGACTTGCAGAAGACGAAGGTAGTTTTATAATTCTAAGTACTTACATCTCCCCGTTGTATTAAATCTCTGAAGTGTGACTCCACAGTTCACTGGTATGGGCCTTTTTCCTCTCAAGATGTAGGTTGTCTGGTGGCTGCCCTCTGTTACACTGCACCCTCCTCTCCAACTACTTTGACAAGGCAGTATAATCACCTACAGTCCCTCCAGCCTGACTTTATTTATGATAAAATGAGGCCTGGCCTCATTTATTCGAGAACTGTTACAGTTCTGGCTACAAAACTATTATTCTGTAAAGAATTTGAGAGTAAAAATTTTCATCCAAGTGCACACAGTGAATTTCCACTCCCTCAGATCAAACAGCCTAATAGAATTCATTCCCTCCCTTTTACTGAGGTACAAGTGAGAAAAATACATTGCAATCTATCACATTCAGGAAAATTGCTGGAGGAGGTAGAGATTTTCCCTCAGTCTGGTCCCAGTTACATTTATTTTCTGTTTTAAATGTGATCCAGTGTGCTCATAGCAGTTTCAGTGCTAGAGTGCTCTGCCATGGTCCCAAATAAAGCTTTGTATGTCCCGACTCCATTTTGTGATACCAACAGTCATCTATAGTGGCACAATTTTTATTTAGTGATGGACACTGAGAGCCCCAAAGCCTGAAACCAAAGCATTAAACCATTACAAACCCATTAGAAGAGAAAACTGGAGACATAACTGTCATTGCTAAATCAATTATTGTTTTCAATTTGCTACATTGATCTAATTCCACAAAATTTCAGGTATCATTTGTCCTCCTCCAGTGTAAAGCCACCTTAAAAAAAGCCTCCAAACTGTATAGACTGGTCTGCATACAACATGCTTATGCTGTAGAGCTTTGGCATTAGGCATATGAGCCCGTATGTTTCTTTGAATTTAAAGCAGGACTGTCGTTCCCCATGCTTGAGGAAAGTAAATTGTGTCCATGTCTGCATGCAGAAACATAAAAACCAGAAGTAAAACAATGATCATTGACTACAAAAAAGAACAAGCCTTGATTTGGCCAACCTTCTGGGGCCTCCCAGCCACAATACTGGAATCTTAATACAAATCAACAGTCACAAGCAACACCCCATATTAACTTTGCGATCAGGACAGAGAACGAGGCAGAAATGGATCATGGGAGGGTGTGATGGTGCTCAGGAGTCTGACAAATTCGTTGCAGGAGGAGCCAGGCTGTTGGTGTATTTGGTTGCAGTGCCATTCTTCACAATTACCCAAAACCAGCGTGGCTGATTCATTCCTTCCTCTGGGGTGTCAGTAGACTTGATGTTGTGCAGGCCTGAGCTGCAGCAGTACTCAGAAATTTATAGATCATAAAATGGTTTGGGTTGGAAGGCACTTTAGAGATCATCTAGTTCCAACCTCCCTGCCATGGGTGGGGACACCTTCTGCTAGACCAGGCTGCCATTTCAACTGCCTCTGGCTTAAGTGGTTTTAAACAGATAAAAAAGTGTTACCAAAGACATTTTTCTCTGTTACCTTTTCAGGATAAAGCTTCAGCTTATTTGTCCATAATTTTCCTAAAGAAGATGAACTAGAGCACATTAAATCCAAGTGTCAGGTAGTAACATTTCATTAAAAAGGAGCTGCCTGTTTTAACATTGCATGGGATATTTGTGAGCATTTTGAGACAGTATTTAGAAGCTTTAGTACATTGTGATGCTGAAATGCTGAAACTATTTAACTGCAATGAACAAACAGTGAGAGTAGAGCACTTTGCATACGAATGAAAACTGAGTAAAGAGGAATTACAATAATAAATAATGAATCTAATAATTATAATAAGGAATAAATTGTATTAAACTCTGCCTGGAGATTGGACTGAACAAGTCTCATTGCAGTGCATTTTGCCTGCTGCATGGGTAATGGCAGCAGTGAATATTGGGAGCAACAACCTCTACAGTGGGTGTTCACCAAGGAACCCACCAAGGAGCCGCAGCTCCTGTGGTCTGCTGGCTACGCGCAGTTTTAGTCAGCAGGGACACTCCCACTGATGCCACGGAGTGCTCCTTCCTTTGAAGGTTAAGCACACATTCCAATGGAGACTTAAGGCACCAGCAAACTGGTTCTGTAGTATCTTAAGAGGGTACAGAGGGTGCTTCATCCTCATGCCTGTGAAGGTTAGTACCTGCATCTTCCCAGAACATGCAGAGCAGAATGAACTGTGTATTCCTGCCTGAGCTGCTCCCATTCCCCTCTCTTTACATGAGCTTAACCTATTGAGAGGGGTGAACTGGTGTTACTGAGGAGGTGGCTGCAGCACATTTGTTGTAGCCTGATGTTCTTTCTGCTCTGCAATGCGAGCTCTGTGCTGACCTTAGCTATGCCCAGCACCACCTTGGTGTGATTCAAGAAAACTTCTCTGTCATCTCAAAGCCCCTTAGCTTAGGCTGGGCAGTTTGTGTCAGAGCTCAAATTAGAGCTGGGAGGCTCCTGATTGCCGAGTCTGTTGTGTGAAACTGCATTGTGGCTGTAGACCGGGGAAGCTCAGAAGACCACCAAAGTCATTTCACTGAGAAACAGGTAAGGGCTTGGGTTTTCAAATGCACTTTAAAGCCCCTGCTGTGAGAGTTTGGTATTTGTTCTGCAGAGCATCCTACTGGTATGTTCAAGTACACGATAAGCCTCAATTTTTTTCCTTTCAGGAGCTGCAGCACATCTACTCCACATGTGGGAGACGAAAGCTGGTGGGCAAACAGTTCCAGCTTTGGCTACCTAAAGGCCAAAGCAAGACGTAAAAATGTTTAGGCAATTCATGACTTCTCTTGCCTATAATGCCAATGTTTTCTAAATCTCTACACATCTCATTTTGACAAAAGGCAATTTATGCCTGCTTAAAAGCAAACTTTTAGCTCATCAGCAGAACACATAGTGTCCTTTGGGATGGGGACAACACGGTTAACAGACAATAAAGGTGCACACAAGTGGCAGAGTATCTTAAACTTACTGTTGTATTGACTAACTTAAAAAATAAGTTATAAAATTGAAACTGAAGCTCTGATGGAGTTTGCAGTGGAACTAATATGACCAGTCTTTTTTAAAAAAATTATACATAGGAAGCTCCAATAACTGGGCATATTTATATGCTAATGGTTAACACGTGCACTAGGAAAACTGAGCCCTCCATCCAGGTTTAGTGATGGCCACAACCCTTTATCACTGTTGATACACCTTTATAATAACACAATTAGGAAGAGAAAAGCATTACAGATACCAGTATTCCAGTTTATTATGCTTTTTATGGTACTATAGCTAAAACTTGGAGAGAAAGGTACACTAGTGAGGTTCAAGCTTTGTTCCAATAATTAAAAATCATTGTGAAATGTCAAGAGAGAGCGAGCCCTGGCTTTTCTTTTACAAGCACTTGGCATGTCATAAATAAAGCATGAGAGAAATAAAGGAAGTAAAATTGTGCCAGCCTCCAAAGCACCTTAAGGTTCATTTCATTGTCAGAAGTACTTTTTCCAGTGAAGGAAAACTGCTTGTGTAAAGTAAGATGCAAAGCAATCAATATTGGCAGCATTCGGTTTGCCTATGTCTTATCCATTTTGTTTCATTCTACTGTATCACAATTTTTTGATGTTAGCAGCTGTATACAGGGTAAGTTAGGTTAGATTAGTATTGAACATGCCCTTAGAAATTGTTGTGAGGAGTCAAATGCATCACAATCAAAGGTGCATTGGATAGCTAAGCAATTTTAATAAACAAAGTATGAGGTGGGGGTAACCTGCATGTTTGTGAAAGGGACTGACTGTCGCAGTATGGACTGTTCAGCAACAGTGTTCACGTCCCAAAGAAACACAGCTCAAAACTGAGGAACTTTTCATATCAGCCAACTCAGCCATTTTTATAACTGCGATATGTCTGTTGGTTTCAATATATTTTAGTTTTACATAAATGTCTCCATTTAATTTTTTCAACGTTAGAAGGAAATACCCAGCACAAAAGATGTTTGGAATGGACTTCTGTCTGTTCTACATAACTTGTAGTGCCTGATTCTGCAAAACATGTCAGCTCATTGAAACTGAAAGTAGTGTGCAAAGAACTCTTCACCATCAGTCCCTGAAAAAACGCAAAATGTTTTTAGCAAGTTAGTTTACATGTTTTTAGAGGAACCTGGATCCACTGGATGGATAATTGGAAATTCAGATATACAGAACCAAAATTAATCTTCAGGCTACAGGTACAAAATTTCCTTGACTTCCAAGTGCAACTGAGAGTCAAACTAAATATCCTAAATTTAAGCCTGTTCTACGGGCTTGTATTCTGTTTGGTTTTTACTATGAACTTGCTTGTTTGGCCTTCATTCATCATCAGACATGACCATGTCTGTCATGAGATATCCATATATTATGTACAATACCTACTAGGATCTACAAGACCCAGAAGACAGACCCTGTGTGAGTTCAACTAACATCTGTTTTCTCTGTGAAGTCCTAGGATTTATTTTCTGGCAATGGAACAGAAATGAAACTTGGGAAGAAATCTGAATCCCAGTAACCAACAGTTTTAGTTCTCAGTCCAGAGATCCTGCTTTGCACAGTCTTGGCCGAGTCAGTGGGACTGGCTTTTGGTGAGCCTTCAGTGCTCTCCTGCCTTTATAAGATGGAAGCTGTAATAACAACTTCAATTTGAAAAGGAATGAAGAGCAAAAACTTCTATATATTTTTACAATTGTACTTTGGTATTCTAGGACTGTGATGTTACATGCCATGGTTTCTAGAAGAAATGCATGAGACTGCATGTTTAAGCTTCTTTATTAGGCATTTTATGATCAGGTATGACAGACTTGACAAGAAATTAATGGATAAATATAATTTTACAGCTACATGTACTTATACAGTTTCCTGAAAGTTAAAGTTTGTACAGATTTGCTTTAATTATTTAATTATAAAACAATTCATAATGCCAACCAGCTATCAGTTGACATCATCTGTGTATGTCAGCACCAGTTTGTTTTGCTGAGCTTTTGCCTAATTCCTGACTTCTTTTAATTATTATACCCTATGGATCTATCAAAGGCAAATAATACAGCTTCTCCCACAGTAAGATATTTTCTGCACCTCACAGTGTTAAGAATCTGATCATAAGCAGCCGCCACTTCTAAAGAAATTCTGATCTAAAGAATTGGACTCCAGTCTGAGGATTTTCTTGGCAGATGTAGCATTACCTGACTTCCTGTGTCACTGTTTGCCACGGCTAACTCATGCACGTGTGAGAGCTGTTATACCACACTGTTTTGTGAAATGAAGAATGAAGGATGGGTAAGTCTTACTCTTTGGCCCCAGTAGCTAACAAAAACCTGGAGTCCTCTGGGTTAGTGAAGACAAGAGCCAAATGGCTTTTCTGTGTCCCTGTATACTTAACAAACCCAGCTTCTCTCAGCAGAGAACAGGGAGGAGCATCACTGTACACACCAGCACTTTAGCTAGCAACAAACCCTTTCCAGGCCTTTCTCAAGGTCACACACCCAATGTTGCTCTGGGTCTTCACTTGGGCTCTCCTTTAGCTCCTCTGCTCTTTTGCCTCGTGAACCTTCAGAAAGCAACAGAGGCATCAAATGAAATTTTTACCTGACCAAATACAAGGTGAGCTTTAGCTCCAAATCAGGGCATCTGAATCCAGCTCTAAATAAGCACAATGGAGTCTACAGAGTGATTCTGCTTAAGCTAACAGAGACTCTGAATAGCTCATCTGCTGAAAGGCCCATTGGAGTACATCTGAGCTGAGCTTCCGATGCAGTCCATGCAGTGACTAGCTCTCACTGACTCTGATGGACACGTACCTCAGCGGTGTAGATGCCTGCACTGGTTTCTTGTCATCGAAGGAAATTTTATCCCATGGAATCAATTCAGTATTTCAGCTCTTCAAACACCTCTATGTGACTGGGAGAGCTGTAAGTCACTCACACACTTTCTGACCAGCAGCTGAAGGTGAAGTGAGATACCCTGAAACACCTGAAATGGGGCAGCTGGATCAAGCCCTAGATCCCTTCATGTGAAAGGGGTTTCTTTTATATTAAGAAAGCATAAACAACTCCTGGGTTAAGTTCATCTTATTCTAAAGCAGATGTGTGGAAGGGATGAGGTGAACATAGACAACCAAGATGAGATGCAATCCAGCGCTGACACAAAGCTTGCACAGGCCTTGGTTTGGGTGGAAAAGTGTGCCTGTGTTAAGGGTAGAGATTGTAAAACCTTTCTCATGCATCATTGTACATTAAGAGTAGCAGCCACATTCCCCTATTCTAACTAAATGTTACTCAGTCTCCCCAGCTCATGCAATTAGATTTTTCTCCCTTTAGTTAAAAAACATCGCCTGCATGCTTTCTCTCTGTTCACTTTACGGAAGTTATTGTTTGCTAAAAAGCCTGGCTTCTTTCCAGGAGGAAGAAGCTTTGATGCCTCTCCTGACAGCACAACTCCCAGAAACACATGGAATTTTTATTCTTCGCTTCCCTCTTAGAAGCAGCAGTCAGAAATAAATAATGTCCAGCTAAGACTTGGAAAGAATGACACCCACACAAAGGTTTTAGGGACAGAAAAATCAAACTGTGTGAAAATGTCTGTCAATTCTGTCAAGGATTTAAACAGCACTCTGGAGACAGCACTTACCTGGGCCAGTCACAAAGGCATTTGGTTTGTCAGAGGATCAGGGGTTTTTTTAAGAATATGAATGTGTATATTAAGAATTAAATACTGAAAAGTGAAACTGTTTGAACTATTTGTGTTTCCAAAGAAGGGCAACGAAGCTGGTGAAGTTTAATGAGGAGCATCTGGGGGAGCTGGGGTTGTTCAGCCTGGAGAAGAGGAGGCTCAGGGGGGACCTTATTGCTCTCTTGAACAATTGTCTACAACCTCCTTTTAGGTAGTTGTATTTTCCCAAGTAACAAATGACAGGACGAGAGGAAATGGCTTCAAGTTGTGCCAGGGGATGTTTAGATGAAATATTAGGAAAAATTTATTTTCTGAAAGGGTGGTGAGGCGTTGGAATGGGCTGCCCAGGGAAGTGGTGGAATCACCATCACTGGAAGTGTTCAAAAAGAGTGTGGATGTGGCACTTGGGGATAGGACTTAGTGGTGAACACGGTGGTGCTCCATTAACAGTCAGACTCGGTGATCATAGAGGTCTTTCCCAACCTTAACAACTCTATGATTGAACCATAGTATGGTATCACAAGACAAAAGTGCAGATGGCACTCAAAATCAAGCTGGGCACTGTAAGAGTAAGCCCAACCGAACTGCCTCAGACCGAAGATAGGGATCATTCCTAGCATCATGCTCTCCAACAGTAGCCAAAGGCAGTTGCATAGATTGGACGAGCAACATGGTATTACACCACACTCCCCTGGGAGCAACAGCAGCTCAGAGAGTAGAAAGTATGAGACAACACTGAATAGAGGATCACAACAGCATGATTCAAAAACTTGAATAGCTTTAAAATCAATGTTTGTATTTGGTGGAAAAGCAGACTAAAGATAAATGGACTTTTTTTGTAATCTCAACAGGGTCATTTGTTAAAAAAAATGTGAAGGACAAAAGATTGGGTCTTGCAGCTACTTCATTTAGACACACATAACTGGGTCCGTGCAGATTCCTGCCAAGCAAAGCTAATGCTCCTATTTCACTTCTTGACAAAGATCTAAAACAAATGGGTTCTGAGGAGATGCTTGAAAGGGAATAGAGTGGGATTTCTGGAAGATATTTATCTCTAAAAAGAAGAATTAAAATTAACACTGAAAATTGACTTAAAAAGAAGGCTCTCTAACATTCTTTAACACATTCTAATTTAACTGCAAACACTGGTTTTGTTCCTCTCATTTTCCAAAGGGCTGTCCAGTACATCACTTTAGTAAAAATTAAATTTGAGAATTCTTTGTGCCAATCTAAAAAACACATTAAAATTTATGCAACAGCTATCTGGATGACTGAATATTTTACACAAATGCAAATTATGGGAAAGCTGTTACTCATGAAAGGTGCTACATGGCTGAAGATAGTCGGTTCCATTCAGGACATTTGACAAATAAAGAAAACACCAGCAAGAACTACACAAACCCATCGACTATCAAAGAAAAAAAGAACACAGCATTCATCTTTTCAAAAATGAATATAATTTCCTAATCATAATTCCCAAATTAATTGTCTTGAGTGGGAAATAGGATGATCAATCTGAAGTCTACCAGACAGCGTAATTAGAAAACATTTGGAGAGCGAAGGTTTGCACTGCATCCTTTGACTGATTCCTGTAACTACCTCTCAGCCTAGATTTATTGTCCTGTACTGTATTAAAGGCTTTGCAAACTCTTCGGACCGTCAAGCAATCCCCAAAACTCTGTGTGTGGGACTTGAGGTAGTAAACATTTCAAAAGGAGTTCAGCATTCAAGTCTATGAACTAGACTTCTTTTGAAGTGGCCAGTGTCTTAGCCTCCTCAGTGATCAGCATCACTGGATCAGGCCCCCAAATACTCACATAAATGAAGAACTAGAATTTTGAAGACACTTAAGGCTTTAAACAATCAGAGCCTGAAAACTTAAGTCAAACTTCATGAACCATTTGACTAAGCTGCTTCAAATCAAAGAACATGCATTTTAAGAAGTTGAAATGAATGATCCAGAATTAAATATTTGCTTTGGATTTGCTGATTGTCAAGACTGAGTGAAAAGAGTAGTAAATCTGTGCATGACCAGACAAACTGTTGTGTTACAAGTCCATTATGAAGTGAAACAGCTCAAAATCAAGGCT
This sequence comes from Oxyruncus cristatus, assembly GCA_013399855.1. Classification (NCBI taxonomy): domain Eukaryota; kingdom Metazoa; phylum Chordata; class Aves; order Passeriformes; family Cotingidae; genus Oxyruncus; species Oxyruncus cristatus. The sequence goes on from VXAY01007087.1 coordinate 777,909, forward strand.
GTTGTTTTGAGAACATTTCTTTGCACTTATTGCTCCTGGCTATTGCTGTTTCACAGTGACACTCACCTTTCTAAAGTGAACGTGGGAATCACAAAGTTCTATAGGTTCAAAAATTACAATAGCTAAAATACATTTCCATGAACATAAAAAAAATCCAGAGGTGCGTAACTCAACTGAGCCACCAAGACTTAACTGGGCATGCCTTGCTGGAATAGGCTGGAGTGCAGGGGCTATGACATAGGCTTTGGGTTCCTAAAAGAAAAAAACCCAGACCACCATTCCCTGAAAATGTATGAGCAGAAGGGCCCCCACCAGCAGCCACAGCCAAATATGGCATGGAAATTAACCTCCTCTACTTGCACCAGGTCCATTGCTGAGAAGCAATACTGGTTGTCCTGTCCAATCAGAGTTCAACCTTAGCACAGCATCTTTTGGAGGGCAAAGACTTTTGATCCTGGTGGGTAACAGACACTTCCACAACTAATTCAACATCTGTTTGCCACTTTCAGTCACACCTGACAGATGAGCCACATCAGCCGGGAAAAAAGGATTAAGTGGAAAGGGCACCTTATCAGTTCCTTGGCTGAAATACTTTGATGTATCACGAATGGCTATTAAAAAGAAAGCAAGACAGCTGTACGGGGGGTGTTATCTTTAAATGGCACCCACTGATACTGTGCAGGTAGGAACAAACTCAGACTTTGTTTTGAATCCTGCACTCCAAAGCCATCCCTTCCCCCTCCTCTCTACCAAACTCAGTTGGCACAAGATGCCAACCTGCTTCCTACAGCAAGTATTCCACCCTCCAGCAGGGAGGTATGACTGCTGCCCACTTCACATTATCCCAGCACAATCACCGTGATCTCTGGAAGGTGCCCAATTTGTTGCCACAAATTTAAAATGTGTCTATGAAAGTTACTGAAGTTTCCCACTTTGCGTGATCAGTCAGAGTTTGATTAGTGGGTTTTGTGAACTAGAATAATTAAATGGTTGGTTTCCAAACTAACCCTTGTTAAGAGCACACACAATCATACTTTAAGCAGCTGGGCACAAGAATAATCAAGTATAGCTTAGTTTCTCACACTACCAGTCATCTTTTTCACTCTCAACATGCTTCATGAACATCAATGATTGCCTGTCAAAATGTAGCTTGTATAAATGTGATGAAGATTTAATCAGACTGAAGAAAGATTGCAGTCAGTGTTATTGTGAGTACTTAACATGACAGGGAGACAGTGGAAGGTTTCTGAACAAGTTTTGCACAACATAAATGCACTCTCATGCATTGTTAAATGACAATTTGTCAAAATACTTTAAGTAGCTTGTTATCCTTTCTAGGACCCAATCTTGCAACTCTCAGAATAAGTAGAAAAAAGGCTTAGCTTGAGAAATGGTACATTATCCAAGGGACAGGGTATAAAAGTCATTGGTTACTTGGCTTTTCCTCAAGAGATCTTAGGAAAAAAAAGAAAAAAACAAGAAAAAGGGATTCTAGGGAGGTCCAATCAGGAGCCTAAAGAGTTGCCAAGTTTAGTCAGCTTTAGCTCTGTGCCTGCAATTAATTCTGCAATTGTTTCTGTCCAGCTTCCCCAAACTGGGCTGTGATATACAGCAGAGCAGGCACTCAAGCCACTCCAGACAGCTCCTTGTGCGTGCATGACTCATCTGGACGCTGCTTGCACCACCAGCAGAAGGAAAAAAAACGAAGTTGCTTTCTCTACCAAAATTATGGTAGCTGGGCACAAGGAAGTATCATGATTTGGCCCCGTGTTCAGTCAGTGCAGTTTCAAGGAGTATTTAACATTCAGCAACAGAAAAGGGCTAAGTAAGGGTTTCCATTGTGGCAAAATCCATTGCTCAGCCAGTCTTCTTCAGCAAGATGCTCAGCAAACTGAGCATCCATAAGCAAACAATTTTATCCCTATGGTTTTCTAGAATATTGGGAGTCCCTGCGAAAGCAGAAGCATCACAACACCCCAAGAATAGGAATCCACCTGAAAAGCTCTAGGATAGTGGTTGTGAGCTCTTCCTCTCCACCCTGTAAGAAATAGGTCACAATAATCACATCCACAACTTAGAAAGAACTAATCCTCCTATCAGCACTGGCACTTCTGCCTTAGTCACTACTTCCAGCAAAGACACTGCTTCACCAGAAGAACAGTTCCAAAAAGGAGGTTAAAGATTTTAAAATTTAAAGATATTTTGTTGGTTTCAGCTTCATTTAAAAAAAAAAAAAAAATCCAAGCCCCTAAGCAACAGCAGGATACTGAAGCAAGACAAAGTAAGTAAGAACATGCAAGTTTGCAGGTGCTGTTTCACCACCAGGAAGAGAAATACTCCTCTCATTCCCAGGCTGTACAGCATCACACTGCTAAACAACTTGGGTCAGAAAAAACTGCCACTAGTTATCATGGTTTGTGAATCACTTTTTTCAGTAATTACTTCGGAAGTTCAGAAATTCTGTGCCCTCATTTTGGTCTTTGGTAGAGTTGATGAAAGCAAAAGCAGCACAGCTCTAGGGTAACACTGATTTGAGACTATTTGGGCTGTGTCTTGTGACACATAAAAGCAATTTCTAAACAGCTGTCCAGACTATGCACATTTCAAGGCAATTTTCCTTTTAATTATCTTTAATTTGGTCCTGTGGACAGGGAAGCACGTGTAGTTTGGAGCATAGCAGGAGTACTCCTAAAGAACGTCTTCAAGTTGAGCTTTGCCCCAGAGGAATTCAATGAAGTGCTCCGAGAGCTCCACAATACAAACTGCAGGTGGGTAAGCGGGGGGTGATTGAGAGCTCTGCTTCAGGAGTGACCCTGCATCTAAACTAACTCCCTGACCTGGATGCATCTACTTTGGTGTTGACTGATCACACTGGAATGAAATGTCTGCACCTTGACTCAGCAAGAGCTCCAGGACTGTTCAAGTCTTCTGGTCTCTTGCCAGCCCAGAAACAGCACCCGGCAACACAAAGATGAGGGCTGGATGTAATAGGAGCTGGATGGAGGATCTTCATAGTTTCTTCCAGAACCAGGTTTTCTTCAGTTGCAGAAAGCACCTGGAAAACTGAAACTCCTTTGCCTCCTCTCATCCCTCTCTATCTATGTCATTAACAGGCAGATAGGGACCGAGATATTCAAGAATACTAACAAAAAAGCCCAACCTTGGGGTGTGGGTTTTGTTTTAGTTTTTTAACTGAGCAGTTATTCGCAGTTCTCTTTTGCACAGTGAAAAAAAAAATAGAATCAAAATGTGCAAGTTTTCAAATTTAATGAGTTTCCCAAAATATTTCAGAACAATACATAATTTGAGTTTATATATTTAGCAAGGAAGCCAAAGAAGTTCAGAAAAGAGATCAAAGAAAATAAGGGGATGAGAAAAGAGGACTAGAAAAAGTGCTTTAAATTGTTTTATAGTTTGCTGGAAACAAAAAAAGGTTGGTCACAAGTATGTGAGAAACTGGGCTGGACAAATTTTCAGAAAATAATTTTCAATATTCTGAAAAGTCTGAGTACAGTAACTTCTAAACAAGCTAGACCTGAAAAACAGCAGTTGTCCTTTTTATAGCATCTGTACCAACTCTTCCATTATTTGTGTTAAATTTTAACGATGTGACAAGGCTGATTTGTATTTTACTTAGATTTAACAACAGTTGTAGCAAGCTAATAAATCTTAAAGAGTAAAGTAGCTTGTTAGCACTGGTAGTTTAGCCAGCATAATTTGAAAATCAGAGATTGCATCCCCCTCCCTCTGATTTTTAGCTGATAACAGCAGAAGATACAGGATACCAACGGATCAGTGACATCAATCACTGGCAGTTAAAATCTACAAGAAGTCAGAGCAGTACAGACCTGATGAAGTCTGCCAATACTGAGCCTGTCATCCCTAGCACCGACATAAGGTGGCATCTCTATTAACGTTTAAGTGAGAGCTTGGTACCAAATTTGAAAAGCAGAACGTAAGCCACTTCTCATGACAGAGTTTACTAAGTATCTGACACCTCATCATCGCCATCATACTCTGCCCCACACTATTTAAAAAAGGGTGCAAATTAAATAGCAGAAAGCTCTCTCCCTGTGGAGAAAGCGGGACACCTGGTGCACTTGCCTTTTGTCCCTTGGAGAGAATGCCACAGAGAAAGCCAAGCACTACAGAGGATGAGCACTGCTTCTTGGCAGAGAGCAAACAGAAGGACCTTACCAAGCTTTCAGAAAAGCTTTCCACGTCACAAGGCTGGCTGGCCATGGTTGTGCCCCAGCAGCTGAAGCTTTAGCCATCTCCTTGATTTCTTCCACTTCGCTTGCCCAGAAGATCTGCTGCACTTTAATACAACTGCCTTCTGTACCATGTTTTAGTCATAGTTGTGCCTCAAGTCACACCCTCAGCATCAAACCACCAGTGACTACTTCTAGGAAAAGCTGGCATTACATTAAGCATGTTAATGAGATACTGCTTTGGCCATCCTGAACACAGAGAGATCAAATGTTCAAGAACAACCTTTATTTCTGCACCTGAAAAATACCATGTCCTTTTTTTTTTTTTTTTAAGGATTTATGTAGAGTGTAAAAAATACCAAGTTTCAAACTGTGTGCTTAACAAATAAAGATAAACATGGTATCAGGATTTTGATGTTTGATTCGGTACAGGAAAAGCAGCTGAGAGGTGGAGAGCAGCTGCATTTCAAAGGGAAATTCTGATCTAGAGTCCTGGAAGGAACAAAGGGAGACAACCTGAGCTCCAGCTTGCTTATCTAAGAACTGCAAGATGAAAAATAAAGCCCTTGTTGCATGTCAAAAGATACTGCATATTTTATCTTGTATGTATCAATTGCATTTAACACTGAATACACACAGGGTGTCAAATAGTGGATTCTCAAAGGAGAATCACTTGAAAATGCCTTTTAAAAAAAATAACTTAAAGTTGGGAATTTAAGTCTCTTTAAAACCAAAATTTGACCTTCACATGGCAATAACAGGTTGCAGATTTAGTGCTCCAATGTACTAAGCTGTTATACATGTTAAAAGGGATGCAGTGTAAGCTCAGACTTGGAATCATCTAAGTGCCCTAGCACAAAAGTTCACATTCCAGCAGGGCTGACTCAGTCCTTCCGCCTTCCAAAGTACATAAATCTAATTCCATGCAGTTTTACTGTGAAAAACTCTTAAAAGCAGGGATCCTCCTCCCTGCTGTGTCAAAGCTGAGGATTCCCTCTCCTGTGATACTTTTAGTTGTTCCCTGCCATTCTTCACAGGAGAACCAGCTGGTAGGCTCTACATCAGATCCAGCAATCAGATGGTTTCTTGTTATTAAATGTGTTGCTTTGAGAGCCCAAAATCAACTTAGAGAAATACAGGTTACCTGGTGCAGTAATTTGCAATTAGCGCAATATAACTCTAAATGCTGGTGGCAAATCCTTAACTGCATTTTAAGACACTTACAAATACATGTCTAGCATGCTATCAACCTTCAGGATACATCAAATTTGCAGACAATTTACAGGCAGAATTGTTTAGCCAATGTCCATGATGCAGTCACTTTAAGTATGTATTGCAATTGTTCTACTTTCAGCAGGAGGTGTGGGGAAAAGCCAGTCATCTTCATTAACATCAGCAACAGCAAGGCAGCAGCACAAAGTAACCACGAAGATACTTATGTCAAACGCTTTCCATATTCTTTTTGCATAGTTTAATTCTTATGATCACATTCAGAAAATTCAAGTGGTTTTTGCCATTATCAGCTACCCCTGAGCTGACCCAGATCTCTTTAACTCCACGAACGTTCTTCCTACAGAAACTCCTTTCCGGAGTTTTTACATCTCCAGCAAGGAAGGAAATCCATGGATCTAGATAGACAATCACTTCAGAGCCAGCTAACAGAAGTGCAGAAAATTATGCACTCAATTGAAGAATTCCAGCCCATAAAGAGAAAAAAAAGTATCTGGTGCAAGATAAATAGGTAGAAGTGTTTCTTAGGGAACAGTTGTTTGAGATGTTATCCTGCGATGATAAAGAAATGAATCATCATCCATCACGATGAATAAACTCTAAAGTTAAATCATTTGATGTGGTAACTTAAAACCGCATTCAGTTTTAGATTCTTTTCTAAGCCTACATCAAAGAGGATGAACTTCCAATAATTCTCATTAAACACTACAGATTTACACAGCTACTGCAGTACTTTGGCTCTTGAGTAGCATTTTTTCCTCAGTGCTTCAGAAGAGCTTTATGAATTATCTCAGGAAAAAGACAACAATCTACCTGAGGAAATGACACACAGAGGGCAAAATAACCTCCCTGACATTACCCAGCAGGCCACGGCACAAATGGACAACAAAACAGCTTTAAAAAGCCCTGTCAAAGGCTGCCTCAGATACACCACTTGAAAAGCTGCTGTTACTAAAGCAGGGCAAAGACTGACAACTGCAATTAAGACCTGTGCAGCATTAGAATAAGATCACATCTTTATTGATTTAAATGGTGTATGAGCACCAAAATTACAAGTTCAGACTGACTAGTGGCCTCTTCATACTAATACACAGGTTTCAAAACTGAAATGCTTCAGAGCAAGGTGTAAGAAACTCCAAGGGAAAAGCCTACTTCCAGTATGAAAACACATAGGCCTTTTTTGCAGACTAATAGGTCTTCTTGGTTTTGCAGAGAGTGGTCACTGTGCCCCTTTCCATACCTTCCAGACAAAAAACCCACCATTCAAGGAGGAATCTAAGGCAGAATAATCACGTTCAACAGAAAGTTACTGACAACTTTTGTGAACATTGTATATCCATATCTTACTGTTTCTAGAAAGCTGCTAGATCCTCTGAAGTTGCAAGTTATGTCAGAGGTATGACAACAAAGATTAGAGAGATAACACCAGTAATTTTGAAAATATATGATTAAAAATGGCAGCGGTAATTTTTGCAAACTTAGCCATAATGATGTAAGATATCCCATGCAGTTTATAAACATCTTGGCATATCAAGTCAGTAAGGTTTAAAAACACCTTCCTGCATTCCAATTACTCAAAGGTTAAACATAAACCTTCCCACTCCCCTCTTTTCCAATTGCCTCAATTTCTGAGAAAGATGACAAAAATGCATAGACATATTAATATTATATCCGATGACCTCAGTAGTGTGGATTTTCAGGTGGATGCAGAGGATAACTTGCAGAAAGACGGCATGACAGTACCTGAAGAGCACAAATCAGCGTCCCTTAAGTTACTTAAAGTAAAAGGATCTTTCAGTTAAAGCAGTGCTTTAGAATTTACTTCCTATGTTTCAGCAAGGAGAAAACAAGAAAAAAAAATCCTGGGTAAGACTTACTTTGTGACACTTCTTCACTGATAGGTAACATTATGCAACCTACACCCAGGAGGGGTAACTCAAGGCTAGTTTGAACAAGATGTAACCTATGCAGACCATATCTGAGGAGAATGCAGCACACAGATTGATAAACGCAATCCTTCCAAGCTAGAGGCATCTTAAGTTACTAGGAGTGGCATGAGGTTACCATTTTTTGTCAAGCCGATAAGTACTGGCGTTCAGCATCAATAAATTCTTTGAAGGAACCGGACTAGTACTATGCCTCTACTGTAAGAATTTTGGAAATAAATGCATTGAAGTGGTATTATCACTTACATTAAAAAAACCCTCTTCATTTGATCTGAAAATAATTTGGGTTACTTCTCAGCATAAATTTTATATTTCAGCAGTCAATCCTGGAGGCATTTCCACATTAAAGGGCTAGAAAGAGGCTGACTATTTCAAAGTTTGATGTTAGGCCTATCTTTTAAAAGGTCAGCATTTCAAGAGTTAAGGGTTTTACAGCATCACCAACTCAACCATCCTGCAAAGATAAGCATCTTTCCCTGGTCCTTGATGAATGTAGCTAGACTTCAGGCCCATTAAGAAAGCCTCTAGAGAGGCTTTCCTGCAGCACTGGCTTTTTTCACAACCCTCCTACAAACTTTACAGTTTCTTCTGCAGCTTCTTGCTATCCCAGTGTTAATTCTTATCTAATTAGATTGAACTTGCTTAATTTTAACAAACTTATTTCTTCTCCTGCTGCTCCTTTCTAGCTACAAAGTTCACACTGTTCTGTGGAATCTGAAGCTCTTTTCATAACATATGTAGACAAAACACAACAGTTTACATAAATTTAACAAGAGAACATAACATTACTGTATCGGACTTAATTAACAAGCTAAAAATACATTCAAGTCTAAAATACAGTTTTAGGTATAAACACTTATCTGAATTCTGGTTTTTGGAAATGGGTCATCCTAAAGTGGTATGCCTTATTATCAGAGAAGTTTAAAATACAACCTTAAATAAATTCTATTTTCTATAAATTCTATTTTATGTCAGAACCGTAAGTTATTTGAATGTTGAAAGTTATGCATTCAAAGAAATCTCTCTGTGTCTTCTTGTGGAGTGTGAGGGGGCAGGGCACAGAAAAACGGATAAAACTTCTTAAATTTATTTGCAGCATGGTAACTTAAAGACTGGCACACACAGAAGTCTTGAAATCATGTTTATATACCAATATGTCAGTGAGAAGTCACTTTTATCTGTCTCCTGAAGTAGCTAATCCAAATTGATCCAGGTAAGAAACATTAGCTTATTTAAAACATTCACTTCAAATTGCAATAATGTCAAATACAAAGTACTTGATAAGCCAATTTTATTTTCAAATTTAAGTCATAAAGTCTTTCTAGTGTAGTTTTGCATTCTTTCCCCACATAAAAGTATTTCAAAAACCCATGGTGAATTATGTATGGAATCTTCATCACCTCAAAGGGTTCTGCTCAGCAACACTTGTGCCCCTGGATCTCAAACCTGTATTTTCTTTATTACAAAAGAATTATTTTGTTACAGGTTTGTTAAAGGATTCTAGAGGAAAACCATCTTATTTCCTTTTTATCCATTGTGTCCATATTTAACCTTTACCATTCTGTTCAGTAATACACAGTAACATGCTATTAAAATGTATAAAAGGCAAAGGAGCAAACATCGAATAAAAATTGGGGAACAGATCACACAGTGAAGAGGGATGCTAACAGAAGGGTCTGTGGTAAAATATCTACAGAAAGCTGTTCAGTGGTACTACCTCTGCAGAGCCTGAACCACATTCTGGAGGCACTGAATAAACTCAAAAATGGGCTTCTTGCATAGCTTCGTCATCAGAAGGCTGTCACCAAATAGTGCTAGAGAAAAGCACAGTGAATTGTCCAAAATATTCAAGTAACAAACCAGAAGAACTGTAACAACAAAAGCCTTTTTCTCATCACATTGCGCTCCACATTTTTCTTCTTTTTCACCTTCTTTTGGCACAAGTTTTTTTGGCTGCCGGTGGTGTCAATTGTCTTCCTTTCATTTCCATTATTAGTTTCCAAAGCCATTTAAATACAACGAAGTAAAAAAGAAACAACAAACAAGGTACAGTACTTGCAAAGTGAATTCTGCATCTGTGTGGAGTCAGCAGACGACATAAATATTTCCAAATAGGTGGGAGACTTGCGTTACTGAGTGGCAAGAACAAGAAAAATCAAGTGAAACAGGACTTAAAAGCAAGCACACAACTGAGATTGGCCTCATTAAAGCAAATCCTATTAAGAGCCTTACCAACTTAAAGCTACGCAAGGAAAGCATCTTCTGCTAACAGCATTACTGCTGTGACCCACAACTAGGAGCATACCTCATGCCAGTGTCCTGGCCCCAAGCTTTTCCTCACTTGATAATGCTTACTCTTGTCAGAAGGAAGAGGGACAATGTAGTGATACCTGAAAACTGCATTTGCAGAACAATACACATCTCCAAAACTAAGTCTATGCTATGGGAACCAGTAATTCCAACTCCTACTTCTTAGGATGCATGCTAACAACTAAATACAACTTCTGGTTTCCAAAACTGGTTTCACTTCAGAAAGTTATTTTACTAGAGGATTTGTTAGCAAACAGAACTACAAGAAGTTTCTAAATAATTGGGAAAAATGCCACTTTTCCTGCAAAATGCATTTGTCATTGCAATTGAAAAATGCTTTCTAACATACTGTAGTAACGTTGGCATAGGACAAACATGTCTTACGTTGTGTATCTTCCTTATATCACACCTACTTTGACCAAGAGTTCTAACTGTGAATCTTAAGTAAATTTACCTAACGATTTGATTTTGTCATGCATCACAGTGCCCTGCCACAAAGTGCTCTATACGTTTCTTTCTAAAAATACCCACCACTACTCGAAACAAAAACCCACAGAAGAAGGGGAATCCCAACATCAGAACTTCGTGTTTGTTTAATAACATACATGATTCTTTTCATAAAACTACTCGTGTGGCACTGCCCCAAATAAGCAAATCTCAAACTTGATTTGAGAAGGATTTCAAAAGACAAAATGAAAGACTGTATCTTTTCATTTGATAATGAAGACAGTTTAAGGGCCTCTTTTAAAAAGGAAAAAAAATTTCAGACCAAATTAAAATCCACTGCCATGTTACTACAGCATAACTCCAGCATTTCTTGAGGGAAAGAATTTCTAGCACAAACAGAAGTCTCTTTCTACTTCTTATAATGGTAAAGAAACTTGAGCTGTCCCTCAGAAGTTAATTCTTCAGAAATTTACATTTATTATTTAGAACTACTCAATCAAATTAATGTATTTGAAATGACTTCTGAATAAACAGCTCAGAAAATCCACACTGCAGATAGCATCGGAATTCTTTTGGTTCTACAACACAGTGATCTCCATTAAAGTATTTCGTATCATTTGCTAAAGGTAGTCATCCCTCTCCCTCCAATCCTACCACAGGCAATTACATGCAACTTCTAAAAGCAAGCAGTTAAGTATTACAAAGGACATGATTGTCACAATGCAATAGAATATTAAGGCCAGTGAATAATAAATGAATATTTATAAATAACAAATGTCTATTAAAGCCTGCTTTTCCAAATACAACCGGAACAAAAGCACAACAATTCTGTAGTGTACCAAGTGTATATTTCAATTTACTGTATGCAGTCTAACAACAAATTTGGTCATAATTTACCAGATATACATAAATGATTTAAGTAGTAAACGAAGATTCAATTCCAAGAGAATAAGTTCATACTTGAGAAAAAACCCAACCAAAAAAAAA
>VXAY01007087.1:789445-815126 GCA_013399855.1 Oxyruncus cristatus
CACCCTTCCCACCCTCCCCAAAAAAACTAATCATGTCAGGTTTACAATGATGTGGAAGCTACCAATGAAACCAGTGGATGATAAAAAAAAAAAAAGCATTTTAATTCCCATATAACTGTAGTTCAAACTTAGCTTCAATCAGCAAAAGCAATGTCTTAACATTATGTTACTGTTCTATGGACAACAGTAAAGCTTGTCTCTTTAAATACATACCGACTTTGATCAGATGGAGCACCAGTAAGATTTTGTCTGTCAAAGCATAATTCAAAGTTATCCACACAACTACCATAATTTAGTTACCTGATATAAAATAGGAAAAAATATACTCATTTTAAAATAAACAAAGTTGAAAAATATGGTGACCCTCAATTGGTTTTATACAGTACTGTCACACTGGCCTAGCTATGTGTCATGATAAATGCTCTGCATATTTACTCGTTGTGACATAATAATACATCAGAGTTATTGTTCCAATGATTGCCTGAATTTGTTTGCCTTAGGCTGGACAACACAGAGGAGTTTAAGGTGAAGGTGTAATGCCCTCCCCTCCCTATGAAAGGGGCCTGAAATCATTGGTACAATATTACAAGCTAAGGAAAAAAAAAAAAAAATCTACATGGCTACAAAAATTCAAGTTTCAATGCCTCCTAGAAAATCTGAAGCAAATAGTATAGGGAGCATATCCTCCTGAAAAGTAGACAACTCAAAGTATTATTTTGCTTTGGACTTTGTTTTTTTGCCATTTTCCAGCAAATGAGCAAATTAAATGTAATTGGTTTATATTAAATACTAGCAACAACCCATTAAGTACAAAAGAATAAAAAATAGTTTGTTCATTTTAATGATGAACGATGGGCAAAATAGCCTAGTGTTCAATTCACATCACAAACTAGCCAAAAAGCGGACAAGTAAGAAATTATTGACCAAAGAGTTGTTTAATATGACACTTTCTCCATTCCTTGTATTTTTATTTTGTGGGACTGAGGTATACACCAGGGAAATCAAAAAGTTTGAGAGAAGGGGCACCTTAGTGGGAAGAAACATTATTACATCCGATACCTTTTAGCATGACTGTCTCTTTTGACTACAAGTGGCACAAGAATTACCCATGCTCTGACCAGTCTATTATTTTCATTATTGGTCATTTCTTCAGCATTATCATTTTGAAACTGATGAATCAACAACAACCTTCCTTAAAAACAGACCCTAAATTAATGCCATTAACAACTCCAGTGCTTATCACCCATACCACCTGCCAGCACAGAGCCAAAAGTTTCCAAACCAAATTTCTGTATGGTTTTGGCAATATCTGACACGTATTTAAATGATTGGCTTTCACCTATCAGGTTGTGGGAGAGGTAAAATTTGTATGGCAAAGACATGCTTGTGGAAAACGAGCCACTAGCCCAAATCACCTTCACTGACTCACTGATTTGGGAAAGCTGTCTTTGCATTTCCATACAAAGTTACAATTTTCTTCATTCATGTGAACAGATACATGAATGTGTAACATAATTACAGTTACTACTATGTCTGAATAGGACCCAAGTAGCTATAGCCTATAAATAATAAAAAATACATTTTTCTTCTGATAACTGACTGTAGATGTGAGGACTCTGTATAATTCAACCAAATGGTTGTATGCTGTACAGTCCTGTGCAAATATCATAAAAAAATTAATAATCCTTTTTTTGCTATAAGGCTTTGACCCTACATTTTTCACAGCAATGTAACTACCATCCAGCCTGTACCATAATTCGCAAGCCTTCAGTCCAGAAATTCTTACAGTCAAATAGTCAATCCATACAGTGTCCATTTGCAGCACCCTGAAGTCATATGCTCTGTCAGTCATCTAAAGGCATACAAACTTCCCCAGCTTCATCCCATCGGGACTGGTCATTCTGTTCTTCTACATCATCGCCAAGCTCCTCATCACCTTCTCCCACTTCATTTTCCTCATATTCTTCGTCCCTAGGGAAATCTGTGTCCTGCACCTGGTCTGCTCCTTCTTGCCCTCCAGGTTGAGATTTATCTGCACAGTCTACACAAACTCCATAACGTCGTGATCCATGTCTTATTCCAACGCTGGCTGCTAGCATGAAAATCTTCTTACACACCATACACTTATACTTTTTATCCTTTTTATGCACCTGTGGAAGAGAAATTTTAACAGCTGAAAATACACATATCAAGTTACATTTGCATAAGTGCTAGGAAACTACTGATAATAACAATAGTAATTACTAATACAAAAGTTCCTTTTTTGGACTTTTCCAAGAGATACTAACACTGTTCAGAGTAAGAGAATGACTGCTAGAGATCTATTTATGTATTCCTCAACATACATGAGCTATTTCCCACAACCAAACTCAATACCTGCCTGTTTGGTACACAAGGTGAGTGTTCAGTCCACAACTACTCACCCTACACAGCAAGACTTAAAGGCAAGGAGAACAGCGTAAGCACTTACACTGCACACAGGATAACGTCTCATTTTAGAAAACTGCCTTTAAAATGTTAAGTTCTAGAAACATTCAGAATGAGCAAGGGTTTAAATTCTGTGTGAATTCAAAGAGCAAAATCCTTCTTCCATGACATCTCATCCCAACATGACCGAAACCAACATCAACTTTCCAGGTCCCTTTAGTGAGTTTGTCATGTATTGGAGCCTGTGTGTAAAGTTAAAAGGCTGTTGTTTACTAACTTGACTAAATTTTAATTTTCAATTTTTTAAGTATGTTACTTGTACATGTAACTGAATTCAGCAGCCATGTATATTAGTTATTATCTACAAAAAAATTAAGTTGAAGACTTCCTTCTTGTATCTGCTGCTTAAATATCTCATTTGAGGTCCCATTGGAAAATTGCCATTTTAGATAAAACAGAAATTACCAGCCAGATGAGGGGAAAAAAATTAGGTCAAGATACAAATAGTTACTTCAGTCCTGCTGTATAATCTGTATAGGTGATACATGTGTTTTCCTCAGGTTCTAGACTTACATAAAGCAGAATGTTTGAGATTTGTTGAATGGAAAGGGGAAAGTAGGGGGGAAAAAAAAAAACAACAAAGAAAGAAAAAGTATTCAGACTTCAGTAGGGAAAGGACATTTCAATTAAAGCACACAACTAGGCTGAGCTCATTCTATAGCTATTTTCACAGTCTGACTTCACCTCCTTTCCTGAAGGGAAAAAAAAAATCTTCAGCTACAAGACCTGGTCAGATACTGCAGGACAGAAACCTGAAGTCCCACTCTACTCTTCCTGGTAAACTGACTATCTCCTAATGTTGCTGCCTTCTCCAGTGAGCTGCAAAGGAAGGAGCAGCTGCTGGGTATGGCCATCAGGGAGGTGATAATGTCCCAACCTCTTCTGCGACCCCACGGAGCTTCCCCGCACCATCACCCTCCCTCACTGCAGTCACCTACAGGCACAACAGTTCCTCAGACTCAGTAACGTCACAGGTACTCCTGGCCCTTTAGGCATCTAAGCCTTCACCAGAGGTGAAGAAAGGCAGCAGTGGAAGGGTGGAAAGAAGTGTATCTAAGATGAGCAGAAGATAAGATGCTGATCCTAAAATTTACACAGTAGCTATTAACTTATGCCTTCATTACCTGTAGAGCAGTTCAAGAGACACTAAAAAATTACTACAGGGGTCTTATAAATACGTTCTGTAAGTTTGGAAGATTTACACCAAAAGCTCTTTTCTGCATCCACATGAAAACACAGAAACTTTCCACTTTTTCTACTCACTGAGGAACAAAAAGCCAACTACAGGGAGGCTTTGGAGACTTACAGAACACCTTTCCGAGAAAAGCGAAGTGTCCATTGATTCTCAAAGGACTGAGGAAAGCTATCAAAATCTGATTTGTGTTGGAAGGGACCTTAAAGATTATCCAATTCCAATGCTCTGCCATAGGCAGGGACACCTTTCACTAGACCAGGTTGATCAAAGCCCCATCTAACCTGGTCTTGAACACTGTCAGGGAAGGGGCATCCACAAGTTCTCTATACAACCTGTTCCAGAGCCTCACCACCCTCACAGTAAAGAATTTCTTCCTAACATCTAATCTGAACCTACCCCCCCCTTCAGTCTGACAACATTCCTCCTTGTTCCGTCACTACACACCCTTACAAAAAGCCTCTCTCCATTTTTCTTTTAGGCTCCCTTCAAGTACTGGAAGGTCGCAATTAGGTCTCCCCAAAGCCTTCTCTTCTCCAGGCTGAACAAACCCAAGCCTCTCAGCCTTTCCTCTGAGGAAAGGTGCTCCATGCTTCCAATCATTTTCATGACTCTCCTCTGGACCCAGTCCAACAGGTTGATGTCCTTCCTGTGCCGGGGACCCAAGAGCTGGATGCAGCACTCCAGATGGGGTCTCAAAAGAGCAGAGCAGTGGCGCAGAATCACCTCCCTCGACCTGCTGGCCATGCTGCTTTTGATATAGCCCAGGATATACTTCACTTTCTGTGCTGCAAGTTCACATTGCCAGCTCATGTCCAACTTCTCATCCACCAGCACTCCCATGTCCCTCTCGGCAGGGCTGCTCTTCATCTGTTCCTCCCCCAACCTCTACTGATATGGGGTGTTGCCCCAACCAGGTGCAGCACCCTGGAGAAGTGCAATTTACCCCACTCCATGTACTAATCTCTTTTGTCTATCTACAAAGCATGTTGCAAAATGAGATTTAAAAAAAAAAAAAAAAAAAATCACAGTTTGGAGAAATGTTATTACTTTTTCACCACCAATACAATCTTGCTTTTATTACTCCCCTAAAACACACCTTGGATTTTGTACAGTAAATATCATAATGAAGGCAATTTCCTTACAGACTAGATACAAAGTACCTGCAAGATACACAAGACAGATAACACTTTCTCTGGCTCCTCAAATAAACATGTACTCAAGTCAAATCCTGAGTTATGCAACATGCACAGGACAGGGGAAGCTGAACTGCTGATTATGGCAGTGACAGTCTGTCAGACAGATGTTTACTTTCTGCATCACATGTTTTTCATTCTTTCCTAAATCTTAAAGCAGATACTATATTATAGTTTTGTGTAGTTAGGAAATAAACTTTTCAGAACTACCCCAAGATATTGTGTAATTGCTGAATTAACAGGGTGCCCTCACAGAAGACGGTGATGCAGCATTATAGAACAAGATGTGCTATTCTACTGAGCAACACTAAGCCAAAACTGCCTTTCATTATCTACAGAATACTTACATACACTGCATTTATATCATGTCACTTTCAAAATAATCTTGAAGTTACTAGAATTCCAGTGACTGTCTTAATTAACACTGCATTTTCCATTAAAAACACAAGATGTATAGTTATCACAAAGATGTTTATCTTCATTCATTTTAGATTAAGATAAAACAATTTACATTGTGACAAATCAGAGAACAGCATTTCTTCCAACTTCCAAAATATGTGAAAAAAATCAAAATCCCACTCACCACACATACTTGCAATTACCTACCAAGGAATGTCTCTTTACATGCTCTCTTCGTGTAAACAGCTTCCCACAGATGTCACAACTGAAAGATCTCACGCCTGTGTGAATGAGCAAGTGTCTCTTTAGTGTTCTTCTGTATTTGGCTACATAATTACAGTGTGGACACTTCAACTTGTTCATGATTAAAGCAGAGGAATCGCCTACAAGATAATAAGCCATCAGGAGAAAAGATGATGAAACACGCAAAAAAATATTTCAGTATGTTCTGCCTGTTGCACAAAAATAAACAGGTGCCAAAACAATAAAGCACCCACATGACTTTTCATTAGCCAAATCAGGACAATGCCTGTCTGCAGAAATCACAAATGCTGCTAAGTTCTGCCTGTATGATCCTGCTAGAAAAACACCTACTTGTAACCAAAGTACTTTTACTATAGAAATATAAATCAATTATTTGAAAAGAAGTCTTATTTCATTATTAAGTTAACTACAACTTAGCAGTATTCCACTTTTTTTAAGAGGTCACCTACACCAGAAAACATTTTCTTCTGGATTAGAAACTCTCTAACTTCGCAGAATTCAGACAGTTAAAATCTTCTCTCCCAATATTCTATTTAGAATTACGTGTAGTAACTGTCTGCCAAGATCCGACTTGACAAATCAACAAAAGGTGTAACTAAGCAGGAATAAATACTGACAAAAGGAGTAGGACAATAAGAGGTAGAATAATTCTGAAATAGCTGAAAAGGAAAGTTATTGGTTCAGATCTTATTTTCTCCTTTGGTCTAACAGCAGAAAAAACCAGAGCAAAAAAGGCTTCCGGAAGTAGCAATATCTCACTTCTTCCTTATGATGGAGGGGAGCTCTTTACACATCCTTGGACCACAGGTAACAGTTTGCTCAAGGGATATGTGCAAAACAGATTGCTACAGCTGCCTATAACTGTGTGAAAGAGAAGAACACAGAATGCTATGACACAGAGAAGGTAACACAGGAATACAAGGATGATTTTTGAGAATATGATATTGGCTCACAACCTACAACAGGTGACGTAATTTATGAACGTGATCATAACCATCTAGAAGCATCCAAAAAGCCCTGACTGAGGCTACATGATTATGAACAAGAGTTTCTCATTTTCAGGCTGGGAGAAAGAAAACACAAGCAATTGGGTGTTATGTGCATGGGCCCACAGGCCTATATCGAGTTGCCTCCTCAGAGCTTCAAAATCCATCATAATCTGGAAGTTAAGTTTGCTAATATTCAGAAGTTTGCTTTGGTACATTGGAGCACTCAGGCAAGCTGCATGCCAACATAATGTCACATAATAGTTTATATGAAGAAAAGTAAGTCCTATACACATCAACAGGGGTATAAAAGGCAGCTATCAGGGCTGTAGGATATATGGGACTTTAATGACTTAAGAACAGGCAGACCTCCTAAGACCCAGGTTCTAATCCCTTGACTGCTAGCAAGTTTCACCTTCTGATGACCCAATTTCTTCCACAGTAAAAACCAAATTAACTTAAAGTAAACCATAAACCATAGCCCAGTAATAGCCTAAAGTTACAGAGAAGAGGTGAGCATTATTATTACCCAGGCCTTAAGATCCTCTTTTTACCGAAGACTTAATGTATTTTAAGGATCTAACAACAATTGTTGTAGATGTGGTGGTGTTTTTGGTAGGTTTTCAGACAGAAAAATAATTACAGATAATTGCTTGCTTGAACTGACAGAAGAAGGCTTAATTACACCCCACAGAACTCAAAACCTTCATTGCAATGAAGTTTTTATTTTGATAGCGAGGCCTGCCGAGATCTCCTTTTAAAATTATATTTAACTCCTTATCTCCATTATCCAAGTGTTCAGTTCCAAAGGCGATATATCTGTAATTATCTTTGTAAAGGGGAGGAAGCTATCAGGTCATTAAAGACCTCTGGTATCTTCATATTCAGACACAATACAAGAGCTGATATATATCACGTTCTGTTCTTATTCTTCCATACATTTGAATTTCTTTTTCTCCCTCCAAGGTGATACGGAAGAAGATTAAGTGTTCACATAATCTTATAAACCTTCAAACAAATTAATCAAATGTTACAAGCAGTGACACAGAAGATAAAGAACCTCTATGAGAGGCAAAAAAGAAACTTCTCTCCATCAGATACACTTACCATTTTCCCAAGCTTCTTTTGGCCAAGATTCTGGCAGCAGTCCATACTTGAAGTCACCAGAAGTACCCGGCAGCAGTCCATACTTGAAGTCACTGGAAGTACCCGGCAGCAAACCATACTTGAAGTCACTTGAGGTACCCGGCAGCAGACCATACTTGAAGTCACTTGAGGTTGCTATTAAAGACAGTTTTTAATGGGTTCTAATCAGTCATGCTGTTTAGCAAAATATGTATAATTTTTCAACTATGACAAAGACATTTCTAACCTTAAAATAGTCATAGTAGTATTTTTTTGCAGTATTCAATACTGCAACTAAAAAATAACTGCATTCTTAATTTCAATGAAATGAGATCTTTGAACTATTCTCCACAGCACCATTTCTTCTCCTCATCGAGAGAAAAATTCAACACTTTTTTCATACTACAGGAACTTCTATGGTAAGGATATTTATTCCTTCACTATTATCATGACAGGGCTAGAAGGCTTTCCACTGGTTTCTCTTTACAACTGCTTTGCGCAGTGACTTCATCTGGTCTGCCACAGGCAGTCTAGTTGGTACAAAAGTAAACATTTTCTACTGGAGGTATTATTTTTTTTTATTGCCTTCAAATAACTCTGTGGTATACATTAAGTGCTTAAAATACTTTTATTTATATAAAGTATCCTACAGCTGTGTCTAAACCCTTTTCTGAATAATCATCTCCATTACTCCATAACCACATCAATTCAACAGACCGTAATTACTTGGAATATATCAGTTTCAAAGACTAGTTTGCGTATTTACATTTAGGTTTTGGACAAGATCTTCATGCAGTTCACATTGTCTTTGTATTTTCTTCTCCTCTTTAAAAGAACAAAACCATTCAGAAGTGATCAATGCCTCAAAAAGATCCTTGCTTGATCAAGGGAGGTGATTGCCCCGCTCTGCTCTGCACTGGTGTGGCCTCACCTTGAATATTGTGTACAGTTTTGGGCACCACAATATAGGAAAGATATTAAGCTGTAAGAGTGTCCAAAGGAGGGCAATGAAGATGGTGAAGGGCCTTGAGGGGAAGCCATACGAACAGCAGCTGAGAGCACTTGGTCTGTTCAACCTGCAGAAGAGGAGACAGAGAGACCTACAACTGCCTCATGAGGGGAAGAGGAGGGGCAGGCACAGATCTCTTCTCTGTGGTAAGCAGTGACAGAACCCAAGGGAACGGCCTGAAGTTGTGTCAGGGGGGGTTTAGGTTGGATATCAGAAAGAGGTTCTTCACCCAGAGGGTGGCTGGGTGCTGGAACAGGCTCCCCAGGGAAGTGAAGTGATCACAGCACTGAGCCTGCCAGAGTTCAAGAAGAATCTGGATGATACTCTCAGGCACAGGGTGTGACTCTAGGGGATGGTCCTGTGCGGGACTAAGCGTTGGACTCAATGATCCTTGTGGGTCCCTTCCAACTCTGCATATTCTGTTACTCTGATAATTCTCTACTTTTGTAACAAGTAAGAATTACATCAGTGAACATGGAATCACTACTGCAGAGCACACAGAAGAGAACTATAAATAGTACACAAGAAAGCTGCACTAGGCATTTGATAAAAATTGTATTTGTGGGGCAAAGACTCTTCTGGCAAGAGTGCAAATCAATCTAGTCCCCAGTCCCCAAGACAGGAGTTTGTTGGAAGACATGAACTCATAGATCCATTACCTTCCTCACAGGCAAAGAGATGTTAAACAAACGAACTACAGTGGTAGCTGGCAGATTTTCTTTTATCTGTCTGGATGGGAATCTATGTGTGAGGACCCAAGCACCAATGTCATCATTGTGAAAAGTCTTGAGAAGGGCTTAATAGTAAATAGATGCACTTTTGTTTTCAAGCCTGAAACCTTACATTTTACAAGTCCAAAGACTTTTTTCTTTATCCCTACACTGCTTATTCTAAGGATTTTTTTGGGAAAAGAAATGGTCTTAGACTAGAATTTCATGTAGCTAGTAACAAGCTGCACACTCAAACACTCACAACTTACAGTTTTACTGGAGAAAAGTACAGATTACAAATGCTCACAGCATCAGACATATACAGTAGTTTCATTTACTGCTCAGGCAGTGTTACAGCTGGCAGCAGTGGTTTTGTCTCCAGCATAAGACAACAGTTCAAAAGGATATCACCTAACAAGTAGGAAGCTTATAATTCTATCCTATCCATTAGACAGTGGCAAGTGACAAGCAAAGCTGAATCTTGACTGCCAAACTAGGCATTCCATTGGAGCTTTAGAAAACAAGACCTTGAGTAGATGAAGGAAGAGAAATACCAGTATTTTAGCTCATCCACCTAGCTATTCTGGTATAGAAAGAAAGAACTGGAAAGGGAATAAATCTCTCCTTTAAGAAACAAAGCAGTGAGGAAGTTTTTTTTAATTACTGACTCTAATAGCTGTTATGTCCAAAAGAGGCAAGAACTCCTTATGCCGATTTGGACTCCAGCAATGGCATCTCACAACAGCTCAAGGAATAGAACACAGATACCCTATAGACATGCCAACTACACATTCCTTTGAGGTGAGCAGCAAAACTTCCTTCTGTAATACACAAGAAAGGATTAGTAAGGAAGTAATGTTGTACAGTTCTGGGCAAGAGCAAAGATGACTTGGCTTTAAGGATAAAAGCCTGCAAATAAAAAACAGGCTTCAGGATCTAGCAGAGGATAAAAAAAACCCCAATCTTTACAATCTGTTTAAAATATTAAATTTTTTTCTTTATGAATTTTTCCTGCTGTAATAGAACTGACCCATCTCTAGCTGAACAGCGAAAGGTCAGTGATGAAAATATTTCAATCACTTTTTCCTCTCTTGTGGGAGAACTACTTTTAACATTAACAGACCATTTATGCACAAGGCTGGTATTGAAGTTTGAGGGAAGTTAGGAGCTCAAATCAGTGCACAGTTCTAGATCTTAGCATAAGGCTCGGCATAGAGCCAAACAGACTTAAGAGGTGTCGTCTAGTATAGATAATAGCTACCAAATCTTTCTACTTCCAACTTGAAGAGATGACCTATAAAGTGAAAGAACACCAGCACAGATATCACAAGAGATAAGAGGTTGCTACATACACTTCAGTCCCTGCACAGTACAGGACTAAGTAGATAATAATTAAACCTAATGCTTATTCTTAGAATAATTCGTTGACCTAGAAAACCTACTTTCTAGATTAAGCACACATATCATGTGTTCAAAATAAAGCCACAGAAAAGGCATCTCTAACATCTAATTGCTGACCCATACAGGTAAGACAAATTACACAGAGACTGGAAGCTGGAAGTGCAATACTTGGCCTCTACTATCTTCCCCAGGTGGATGTGGAGCTGACTGTCAGGTAAGTTTCCAACTGTAGCTGAGCCAACCGTAAGGCATTACAGACCCCTGAGACTCTTAATACCTTCTCCCATTCCTCCTCCCAGAGCACTACTGCCCTCTGAAACCTGCTTGCAAAACTGTGGATAGTCATCACCTGACCTGTTCTGGTCAACTTAAACCCAGACCATCTTGATAGCAGACCGAAAGCAACTATGTGTGCAGTTGTATTGGAAGACTGGGGGGTGGGGTGCAAAGGGGGAACATACAGACTGCGGTAAGGCAGATCTTGAACACAAAAAATAAGAAAAAGCTAATTAGAAGAAATAGTGTTCTATATCTGCAGACCAAGCCATCTGACCACAGCTTCTCTCTGATCTAAGGATACCTTTCTACAGTTTAGTTGATTTCTAAGAGGTGTAAGTTAATAATACAAATATCATTAGCCTTAAACATTTACCCATTCTTCTAGCCTGCATGAGTAACATGATCTCAAAAAAGCAAATTAACAACAAACTCAAAAATAATAAAAAAAAAACAGAATCCAAATAAGCTGATTAAATATCAGCTCTAAAATTTGCAAGATGTCAATCTGAGAAGAGAGACAGACAGTCCAAAATACAATTAAGTGGCTGTGTAGGCTTTTACAGCACTAACAAAAACTTCCCTAGGATTTTATGTTCTACTGTGTTTGTTCTCAGGAAAAAGGATAACCAGGAGTCAGAAACACCGATTTTCAGTTTTGAAGGCAAGAGGTAGGGGAGCATCACCAGAAAAAGACAACATATCTGAGTCAGAAACATCCTTAGTTTGCCAAGTTTCACTCTTCCAGTAACCAGAAATATACTGATCTGGGGGGAAGAAAAGGGAGACGTTAACTGAGTAAGGGATGATTAAGGAAACGGAGAAGATCAATGACAGAAGTCACTGAACAGGTCAGAGAAAGGAATATGGACATAGGGTGAGCTCAGGGAGACGATACAAAACTTTGACAGAGTTGTCTGTAGTGAACCTCTCTTTTCTGTATACATATTGGCACTAGATATAGTGCCAAAATAAGAAAAGGGAATACTACTATTTTTTCCACCAGCTTTTCTGACACTGACTGCTTATTCAGATCAATTAAAAAAAGACAGAAAGTAGACAGGATAAACGATTAGCTCACAGCTTTCAAGGATTGTAAAGAAAGCAGTAGTAATCTACTGATACAATCTGGATTGCTATTAGAGAGATGGATTTGTTGCTTAAGTTAGGCAAGATGACAGAGAAAACAGCACTGTCAAGACTGACATACTAGGAAAGTGGGGGAAAGAATATCTTGCACCCCATTTGTTCCCAGAGTACTTCTCACATCTTTAACCCTGTTTCTTCTGAAAAGGGTTATTCTGGGAGCACATTACTGATCAACTGCCTCTTGCAACAGAAGGCTCTCCCAGACACTTAAGACATTTTGCCAGTGCAGTCTTACTTTATCTATTGCTCCCAATTGCTCTCCATTTTTATTATTTCTCATTCACAAAAAAAAGGTATATTGCCTTAACTATGCAGTCCGATCTAGCACCAACTAATCATCTGCCAGATGGCCACCAATTGATGCCAAATATATCATTCTCTTGCTTTTCAACTTGCTTACTAAACATTCCCTGAAAAACTTCCCCAAGAAAGGGAAAGCTGTTTTGCTGATCTCTCTCCCACAAAGGCTACACAAGTCAAACACAAGATACTAAGAACTTTTCTTATCCACACGTGTCAGGAGTCAGTTGTTCTCATGGACCATCTTTACTTATGGAGTTGCTGCCATCATCATCATCACTATTTTATAAAGGAAAAAAATCAGCACTTCAGATTAGTATTTTTTTTTAAATGAATGCACTGCATGAGACAAAAAAAGAAAAAAGCTTTTCAGGTAGAAAAGGTCTGTAGACACCACAAAACCTTCTTCCCCAAACAATTCACAAAGAAACAAATTCACAGCAGTAAGACAAAACACTGCTTAATGTTGCATGGTCAGCGACAGACCATACCATGAAAATGTGGGAATCTGCTTGTCTTTGGGATCATCCCTGGGAGAAGTAAATTCAATGAATGGGGAGGAGACTGACCCCTCAGATGTTGTGGTTTATTTAGAGGACTTGTAAAAACCTACAAGGCCTTCAATACCAGATTGCGTAGGAAATGGGGCAAAAAAGAGGTTAAAGGTCGATCAAGGAACTTAAAATCTTTCAACAGGGTATCAGCTGGAGATCTGAGTAAAGTCTGGCTGAGAGTGATACTACCACGGAAAAGAAGGAAAAGTGCTTAGTTTTCTTAGGCTATTTTTGTTTTCCTTTCTAATTCAATCAGGTCAGGTTTATCCCTACAAGAAATACATGCATTTCCAGATAAGTCCATCAATCTTTATTTCTTCAAAGTTACCTGTCTATAGTGTAAAGTCCTAATCAAGTTGTTATGCTGCTCCCTTGCATCATAACAAAAGCTGTGACCAGAACTATGTTTTCTGTAAGCAGGATTAGCTGCTATTTGTATCCTTCTAAAAAGTAGCTGCTTCTACAGCAAGATGAATTAAATTCCTTAAGAACCCATACAAAATCATTCAGGAACCCTCTTGTTCCACCAAAGAGCTGCACTTGTTATCCTTTCCTTTGCCCCCACCACAATACATGACACAGCATTAACCGGCCTGAAAAATCAAGATAACAAATAATCCAGTGGTAGCTTCATAATGCTATTGCAATATAGCATACAAGTCTCTTTAAAAATCAACAGTCAGCTCTGGAAACCAAAAAACCCCTATGACCTGACATTAAGGATATGATGAGTTATATTCACTGAGCTTTTATGAACTGCAAACTGACTATGAGATGCTGACTGACTGCACAGTTACTTTTACCATGGTAAATGGTTAATTGTAGGATGCACGATGGCTGTAAAGACTTTTTTAGCAGATTATCAACTAGAATGGAAAACATGGAGATAGATGGTAACATTCAATGTTTTAGTTAAACAGCTACTTGAATTAATATAGCTAAAACTGGAGAAGTCTTGAAAGCTTAAGCAAAAATAAGTAAATATAAAATGATACATGCAATTTTAAATCCATCCCAACTTCATGGAGCTTTTTTTGAAGTTCACCAAAGTGCTACTTTTACAGAGAAGGTGTTAAACAAACTCACTGGCAACACAGGGTGAAAGGAAAAAGCAGACATATCCTTACAGATACCTGTAGGAAAACTTCTGTTTAGCAAGGAGCAGTTTAACATGTTTGCTTCGCTGGGACAAGAGGGGGAACAGATGGTTCAGAAAGCTTTTATTGTTTATTACTTAATACTTACCCAGTTGTACCCAACTGGCAAGTCCATTTACCACAGAAATCAAGGAAGTGGCTTTTAGGATAACTTTTTAGTGAGAGGAGTGCTCTTAAATAGGCTTCCACCATATCTACAGTATTTTTTCCCCCACTCACAAAAGCACCAGACCAACCAAAACCACAATCAAGGACACAGAAACTCACTTTGCATGTAACTGACAGCTCACAACTTCAGCTGGTGTTGGTTATTCCCACCAGAACATGACAAAGCAAAATAGTGGAAGCTCATTCTTTCCCTTTTAGCAACCAAAGAGACAGTGCACTTTTTAGCTCTCATCATAAGAGTTTACTATTTTTATTTTTCTTCTCACAGCATTGTCTTGTATCTGTTCCAGACGATGTCTTCTTCTGCATTTTTACCTCCCAGTGCCTGTATTATTTTTGGTAAGCTTTTCATCTCCACAAGAAATTTAATCCAAAACTAAAAAGTTATCGTATAACCTGCAGGTTACTCTACAACTCATTCTTGACATTCTTCCAACTCTCCACTCCTCCTCTTCCACCTTTTCTTGGTCATAGAGGCAGCAGTTTAAAGAAGAATGTTTAAGAGTGGAATCTGCTTGCAAAGCAAAGAAAAAGAGGCAGCAGTAGAGGAGAAAGAACACCAGAGGCTATTATACCAAGCCCTGCTTCCAATCACTCCTTGCTTCACACGATGCGCATGCACATGGGAACTTCATAAAAAGTATAACTGCAAAAATATTAGATGGGGCTTCCAAAAGAGTTCTAATACTGACAGAAAACGTAATTATGTACTTGGGAACACATATGCTGTGCTCGGAAAATACCAAGGAAATTGTTAGCTGACGGTATTTTACAGCTCAATAAAATAAACTTCCCTCTGCAGTCACAGAACTTGGAATAGTTTTGGACAGACACCACAGCACACATTCAGTATGTCCCTAGTCTCCAATACAGTTCTTTTCACCAAGATGCTACATGGTAAAACAGGACTAAACAATTCTTTAGCTTAACAAGTTACTGAAAACCTTGGTGCTTCTGTCCCAAAAAATAAAACAGGACTAAACTTGTTTAATCATTACTGACTGCCTATGTCCTCCTTAATTTCTTCAAGACAGCTCCACAGAACAGATACGAATTCCACAGAAGGCAAACAAGTATATCTTTCTGTTGCTAGTGACATCACTTAGTAGACATTCTCTGTACTTCCACTGGTAAAAGAAGTTGAATATCTACCCCATAGAAATCAAACAGAAATCACACGCTAAATTGTATCAGAAATTTGATGTTTGTGAATTTATATACAGGTCCTCAGTTCCTGCTCCAGATTCTGCTGCCCTTTTTCATGCCACTGCAACTCTATCGAGTAGTGTAGCCCAGCACAGGCAGCTTTGTTGTGTGGGTGCTGAGGACTCAACCTCCACACTATCTGGGTCTAAAGGTGCTTTATTTAAGGCTAGATCTAACCCGGTGCTGTGGACCTCAGATCTGTCAGCAATTGGCATGTTTTTGAAACACAGCTTCTATTGTGATTTCAGCTTGAAAAACCCTGTACAGTCTAGGAAAGCTTAGACAGTAAGAGAAGATCAGAAAATTCACTTTACAAGTGCACACTCCCAAGAAAAGCTAAAGCAGATCTACCCAGAGTTGAGAGATGAAAGTTTGAGATATGCAAACACCCTGAAGCATCTGCAGAACAATGTTAGCTCCTCAGCACAGCTGCTTCTCCGGAGCTGCTCTGTTGTGTCACACCACTTCCTACCTACAGGGAGGTATTTTGTACTGGAGGTACACATCCATAGTGCACAGCAGCGCAGACTGGGACTGTCACACGTCACCGGTCGGCACCGCCCAGCACAGTGGGGCCACCACGTGCCCACTGCGGCAGCACTGCTCCTCTGTGGCCCCCAGCACCGCGGGCAGGGGCAGAGCGGGGCCCCTGGAGGAGCCAGAGGACATCTACACCTCCTTCATGGTTGAAGCAGGGATATATTTTCACCTGCTTTAGAAACAGACACATCTAAAGAACTTAATTCCAGCTATGTCTCAAATCCATCTTAAATCCAACTCCTAAATTGCACTAAGTTTTCATAACTGCTAATTCATCAGAAAGTGATGCAAATGACAGTTAAATACATACTTCAACTATTCATACAGCATAATAACAATTTAAAAAATAAAACCCTGGACTTAATTACACTGCCCCAAATCGCAATTACACTGTGAACAGTCTGCTGCTTATAATTCTTTATGTGACCTTATTTATTTAACAGATATTTAATCTTATTCTACCATTTACATTGCATTTACATTAACCATAGATCCTTAAGGAAAAAAATCCTACAAACTCAGTCACTCTCAGGATTTGGTTAAAGCATTGTTTAACAAAGATATATTCCCCTCTAATATATGTCATTGTGGCATCTCTGTCCCATGTTTCACAAACATGCTTTAAGTGTTTCTATTATAGTAGCCAGGATTACTCCATCTTGTAGGTTCCCAGATACCCCTATAATAAAAATCAGCAGAATGTTGACTTCACTTTCTGAGTGACACGCCGGTGAAGGAGATTACCAGAAAAATCTTTTGCTAGCATAGAGAAGGAAATTATAAAGGCCCCTGCTCTCTGTGTAACCAGCTAATATTCATTACCCAACAGTTATCACTCCTTGGTTTTGTGCCGAATAGTCACCACAGATAAAATGTGAATGTAAGAATTTTAGTTTGTACCAGCTGATAAGGATTCCCAATTCAATTATCAAATGCAAACAGCACATTCCATCCTGCACAGCACAGCACTGCCATTCCTCTCTCCATCAGAAGATCACTGCCATGCCCCAAGGCAGAGAATCAGATCAGATTAACAATTCAGTAACATGATTGCTGTGCTGACTTTACTAATCCTATCCAACATACCTTTATAAAAAGTTACATTGTCAGGTACATCATTCAATACTTTAGTATGATCGCATTAAGCAATATTTACCTGCTTCTTCTTTAATAAATGACAGATCTTCTTCTGGATATGGGACTGATGGTTGCAACACTGAGCAATCTTCTGAGTTCTCTTCAGTATTAGGTGGTATATTATAAATAAATCTCTTTGCAGTTTGGTTTTTCCTTCTTGCTTTTCCAGGTTCTTGAACTGATTGTCCCTGTGCACCCATGTCATTCCACACAAAAACTTTTCCCTCACCTTGAGATTCATTTTCAGCCATTTCAGGTGAACTGTCCTGGACCCAACTGCAGTCATTCATTTGGTAGCTTTCCATTTGGCCCTCATCAATTGGGTAGGGATCGCTCTCAGTTTTTATGCTACTTGCCAAGTTGGTAAGGTTTCGTGTTGCCCAGAAGCTGGCAACTTTCTGATCCCTTGGAGACAAACCATCCCTACTAACAGATCTTCTGTTGTAATCCACTACGACGGTCTCTGGAGCTTCCGATTTTATACTTATGTTTAAGGCATCTTTAATGAAGTTGCGGCAGGACTGGACAACCTCCGTCATCTGAAGGTAGCTGGCCACCGACATCACTTCAATGGCATTTTGGCTCGTGAGCACGAGGTTACCAGAATATAAGAAGTCCAAGATGACAGAAAAACCTTGAACAGCAACAACGTCTAAATATGTAACAGTGGTTTGGTTCCGGCTTTCTTTGTTTGTAAAGCAATACAGAGTCTTAAAGAAGCGGCTGCCTGCAACCAGGATGTTCTTGTGAGCTCTGAAGACCCTCCCACTCACCACAATATTAACATCACAAAGAATGCCTTTCTTCCTCTGCTCGTTGAGCTCTTGCAGGAGCTGATAGCAGTAAGAGTTCTCGTTTGGCCTGCTGTTAAAATCACAGTATCCTTCATTGTTCAGTTCTGATGGTAACTCTGCCTCCTGCAATTAAAAAACCACAAACATAATTAGTGCTTTGTGAACGCTCTTCTTAGTCCTACACCACTATAATAATGATATGAAAATCTTAAGAAGATAATTTTAATCAAATAATTTTTTGTTATTTATGTTCTTGGTCACAAAGGCAGACAGGAATGTATAATTAACAACTATTTTTGAACACTAAGAGTCATGATCTCATTCTGCACCTTCCACCCCCAAATCTGAAACAAACTGAACTAGCAGATTTGCCTTGAGGGCAAAGAAAGTGAAATTTCAGCCAAAAGTAAGGAAAGATTTAGTTGAGTGTGAAGTACTTATTATTCTTAACCCACGTATATAAAAGATTCAGGAGCCTCTCTTTCCAAGGATTTAACTAGATGATTCTTACATATCCAAACACTTATTCTTCCCCTAAAAATCTCCACTTAAGTAAGCAGAATCCTGACAACTGACTAAACGTTTTCTCATGCTGAGAGAAGAATACATAAAGCTTGGGTCTGTATCTCCCAATCCATCCTGAATGCTTTAAAGAAAACATATTGCTGAAGTACATATAATAGCAGATATATTTCTTATACAGTTCTACAAATTAAACATTTACTGTCTACTTTCTAACGGTGGCAGGTTTAGGATTAAACAGAAACAGTATCACATGGCAACGAGACAGCACTGCAGACGACAAAAAGAAACACTTAAGCATCAATTAAGTTACTTAAGTAAGACTTTCTTGAATCAAACTTCACTGAAACTTTCCAGTGACAACACCTTTAACTGGTACATATTATGCAGACACAGCCTTTTTAAGATGTGATCTCAAACACAGCTTCAAAATGTTGCTAAAAGATGACATTATCAGCCAGTCCAACACCAAGAAATAAGCTGTTATTAAAAATTAGTTCAGACAGTAAGAAGCTGGTAAGCATCAAGAGATCTGAACTGGATTTTAGAGCACTTAGAAAATGATGCTTCAGAGCTGCTACAAAGCAGCAGCTACGAGAAAGCAGAAAGCAACACAGACTGGCATACTCGAGACTATACTTATGTGGGTTGACGTATGCTGCCATCAAGAGCAGTGACTGCGATAGACTCTGTTTTATAGTGGATCTCCAATATTTCTCTTCTTACCTAGCAAATAAGGAGACTTCAGAACTGGATGGCTCCAATATGGTTTAGGATGAGAGAAGATCAGATTTTGCAAGCTACAGCACTATTTTCTCCCCACATTTAATAAAACATCTCACTGATTTGGAAGCTAGAGATACTGTTAAAGCTCAACAGCCTCAACATTATAGGTCAAACTCAGCATTAAGAAGGTAAATGTTAACACTGTCATGAGCCCATAATCTATACTGGGGCTAAAATATATAGTGTAGAATAGCACTACCCTTAATTTGGGACTATGGCAGAAACCAGCTATATATATATTAAAACATTAATTTTCTACCACACAGGAATTAGTAGGTTAAATCACCTCAAATTATAATCCCAGTGTGGATCACTGGAATGACAACTGAGGCTGTAACTACATCTAAAATGGTGTTTACATCCATAAGCAGCCAATAATGCCCAGTATAACTAAAAGAGAAACTGTGCCATTTCAGCATCTCCTGAGAAAGCATTTCAGTTTGCTATTACATTGAAGCTGCTTCTGAATCTCTACCCTTCTCAGACAAATCGTTCAGTGAAGAGGCAGGAATGAAGCAATTAGGCTGTTATGTGAAAACAAGCAATGGCTCTTTATCCAACCTCATCTTAGTTTTTTCTGTGTACTCTGACAAACCCCAAGTACTCCTTCAGAACAGAGCTCTGAAACACAGTATGCCCCAAACATATGACAGCTAAGTCTGTCACTCTTGGTTCTCAGTAGATTTCAGATCTGGACTAGCTTCCTGTCAATCCAGCAACGGAGCACTGCGTAGTTTCAAAACACCAATTACACTGACGTTGGATCAGATTAAGATGAAAATTATGGTACCCTGAAGTGTTGTCACTCTCGTCAATCATCAGTGACTCGCACCTCACACAGTAAGTGTTAGGTAGATGCTATGATAGCTGCCAATTTCATTGTCTGAGAACACATTAAATACCACAAATTAAAAAAAAACAAAACAAACCAACAACAAAAACCAAAAAAACCCCACAACAATATGCAGCAGCTCTTTAATTTTGACAAGTGTCTGATTAAAGAATGGAGATAGAGTACATTTTAAGTGAGCAAGTATACATACCTAATCAAGTTGGGGGGAAAAAAATTAATTTTTACAATGTGGGTTTTTTTGTTTCCTGAGAAAAGGATAAGCCAGCATGGTAAAGAAGATGCTGATCACAAATATGATACAGAAACACAAGGCTGAGATCTTCACTTAGGAGCAGACCAGAAGGCAGAGTGGAAAAAAAAGAGGTATTATGTAACTGGTGTCCAAGCTATAGGGGGGTTTGCTGGGGAGAGAGATCAGTCTCACAGCTTTACTGAAACATTTTTAAAACTAACTGCAATATTAGAAATGACTGTTTTAACTCCTGGTATGGAAGCAGCTAACCCTAATGCCACAACTCAAATGAAATAGAGTCCTGACATCTGAACAGCTACCAAACAGATGTACACCAAGCGTGACAAGTAGAATTGACATTTGCTATGAGAAAAATGAAAAAAAAACCAAATTCTATCACTTGGGAGTGTTTTAAACATTTGTACAGAAAAATTACTATACAGTGCAACAGGAGGCAAGGTGCAGAAAATGATTACAGGAAAACAGTGTATTTGTAAACTTCTGTTACTGACATAGTACATCATCTGTTCTGTTTTTCTGATGAGAACCACAAAGTAACGGTATTTGCTTACATGTCAATTGTATTTTCAGAATACAGACCGTGTATTCCCATCACCTATCTCAACGTCAAACCATCTTATCCTTTTAATAAAAACTAGTAAGAAATGCAAGATAATGAAATCATGCTGATGCTTTCAATTTACAGAATTTACAGCATTCTAAGTCAAAAACTTCTTTCTGTGGGTGAGATTGAAAAGCAGTCTAACAGAACAGAGACTGCTCAAGGAAACTAATATTGTGCTCAGTTTTGAATAGTTGAGACCTCCTGAATACACCCAAAGATGTATTACTATTTTATATGTATAATTCACTGATTAAACTTGCCTGAAAGCTAATAGGAGCAGAAACAGATGACCAAAACCTGCTATAAGAAACTTGCTTTTCTTTCTCCTCCTGTTCCATCTCCTCTGTCCCTCAGAGCAAGAACAGCAAGGGCAGGAAGAAGAAAAAAAAATACTCAAACCAATCTAACCACAGATTCCTTCTCAGCTGTATATATATGAAAGGTAGTTATGCCACATTTTTGTAATCCTTTCCCCACTACCACATCTTACTTTACAACAATTCCCTATGCCCCTAAATTAATTCTTGTCCTGACAAATGGATATTCTAACAAAATAAGCTATTAGTAGCTTCTGAAAAATGTGCAGCTACAGAGAAAAGGGATCTCAAAATGATGCACCTCTGCCATTGTACATGCCACAGAATCTCTCACAGAAAACTCAATTTAAAATTGTTCCATTATCATCCAATTGAGTAGTTCGAGATGAGGTAAAAACACTACATGAAGATACAGTAAATAATAGTCCTTGCTCTGACTTCCTCCTCAACTTTTTTGCTCTGCTAAGAGTAAGTTAAGAAGTTAACTTAGAACACTGTAATGTAACTCTTACATCTGAAGCACAACTTCCATTCATCACTGCTCACATAAAGCAAACAATTACAGTTCACATGGAAAAAATAACACATCAAAGGCCTTCCTCCTTTTGGAGAACTTCTGCTTTAAACCAACATGCCTGTTAGGCTGGAGAAAGCTTTTCTGGCAGTATTTCCAAAGCTTAGCCTCAATTATATCCAGAGAGAAAATGTTTAAAGAAACTGGTTTGAGAGGAGGAACCCCCAGCAGCCCATGACTCTACTTTTTATGGACCTAAATTCATCAAAGAATTAAAATATTTTGCAGTGATTTCCCAGTAAGCATCCATTTCTTAAAGTTTTTGCAACACAACAGTCCATTTATTAAAAAAACAAAGGTAATTCAAGCTGATGATAGATTTCCTTAAGCTTTAATATGGAGACAGATTATTTTAAAAACTAGAAAAAAGTCAAGAATTTGGTCTTAGAAAGAAGTATCGGCTGACAGCTCAATACCCTTGAATTACAGCAGCTGCAACCACTTGTGATGTATTTTGGCATTCCAAATTAAATGTATCCCAAAAATAAACTGAAATCATCACTCATTTCTTCACGAGTGTAATATCCAACAGACCTATAGAAACTTCCACTGCTTTACTGTCTTAACACCTACAATTTCCTTTCCGCACTTGAACAGTGGCACTTTGCCATATGTTTATTAGCAGCTGCTAAACATGCCCTGCAGTTGAGGCTTGTCAAGTCCAGAATACATGTGTGCTGTCTCTAACACAAAGGCTGAAAGATCTCTCCCAAGTTTCATTAAATCTAAAATGGCTTTGCTGCCTCATTATGTATGTTGGAAATACGGTCAGGGTACAAATTACCTACTTTTGTTCCAAGTATCTGGTATCGTGGCATTAAGGAAAAAAATGAGGCTATTATTTTGGTATTAATTTAAACATACGTATCAAAAGAAATTCAAGTGCTATTAAAGGTATGAAAGGATACGGAAATTAAACATAGAAGTGGAAAGAAAACAGAGATTCTTAATCAGATTTTCGATAAAGCAAGTGTAACCTGGAAGCGCACCACAAAGAAAACTACACTGACTCCTGAAAAAAACACAATTCCTTCCCTTGTGAGAAGTTTTTAACTAAAATGTAATTGCAGAGGGATGCACAGAGGACTGTTTTCCACTTGAAAACACCAATCTCTGTACAGCTACCTTTGTCCAAACCTTACCTTTAATACAATGCAAAAGAACCACTGACTCATCTATCCTACCATTTTGCTTATTATTACAATTATAACAAATACTTTTTCTTAAATCATCAGTGGTATAAAAGCAGAGGCTCATTTTTACAAAGATTCCCATGACAATGAAAGGTCTTCAAATAAACACAATCTTCAAATAGATACTTTTATTAACTTTTAGGCTACTGTGATAACAAGCCAATATTCTGTCCTCCCTTCTACCTTCCTGGTATTTAACAGTTTTACAGCAGACTAAGGATAGGAGGACAAAGAGCAAACTAGTAGATTAAGTAGGAAAAAATGCTTGGAATAGTTTTTATTTAAATGCACCTTAAATGGAGTGAGAAAATTCCAAATGCGGCGGGAATTAGCAGCATGTACTAACACAGGAGGCTACACAGTGACAGAACATACCTCTACAGGGTTAATCATTCACAACTCAAAGTCAGGAACGAGGCAACAAGACAGTAAGGAATATACTGTGATAACGTTATGCCAAAATTAACATTTTCAAAGATATAAAGAGGTAAAAGAAACTAAGAATGAAAGTTTCATAATTAGAAACAAGTTACTGAAAGTGTGTTTGGCTAAAACACTGCAGAGTGAATAGCAAATCCAGACTGGAGGAAACTACGACAATGACCTACTGCCATGAAAGTAACAGTAGCTGCCTTAGAAACACACTCACTGAAAAGACAGTATTAACGACGAAGGTGAATGTTGCATTTGTAAATCCAAAAATAGTATTTTTGATAACCTGTATTTGCGCACCGTTAGGTTCTTCTTGCAGTCCCGCAGTCGTTTCACATAAAAGTTGCATACCTTTTCCGGGTTGCCCTAAGAAAACCTACGTTCACCTAACATTTTATCAGTCATCCCCATATCCTACCCAAACATTTGAATCGCAGCTCTTGTCCAAGGTACCCTGAGATTCTTAAAGCGCTCAAGCAATAAACTCAATCTAACTACCGCTTTACATTTCGGACTCCAGACAAAGCTATACAACCAAGGTGGGTGTCGTAATTAGAACTGAGCTCTAAATGGGGAAAAACGGAGCGATGGGTGATTAATTCCGGCTAACAACCCAACAATTCAAGGACTGGCCTAACCTGAAGCACACTAGCTAATGCCCGCAGGCAAGTTTAACGCCAGCGAGGCGATCGAGCGAACGAACTTTCCTCCTAGGAGAAAAGGCTGCAGAAGGCTGAGGATTCCGAAAGAGTATTCTTTAGGGGCTTTTCATCCACCTATATTCTAGAGCAACTCCTGCCTCATTCGTGAGAGCAGTCAAGAAACGCGGTGATTTTAAGTTCAGAGGGGAACGTGAAGAGTTTCACTACTCCTAAAGCGTTAGAGGAGCCCTGGCATTAGTAACACGGCTTTCAAGAAACCGCATGTTTATCTCAAACACACACCAAGCGACTGCAGACTTCTTGCTCAGCAACTCAATACAAAGCAACGCAATCGGCAAAAAAAAGATTTTAAATGCGAGGAACTTCAGTGCACGGAGTTATCCGATTAGCGCACCGCGGCCGCACCGCTAAGCGCGGTAGCGCGATTCCAGTTTCACGCAAGCGAGTCCCAGTTTCACAGGCGGTCGCTGGCCGGACACTGCCCTCCCTCCGCCCGTACCGCAGGAGGAAGTTGTAACGAGCGTATTTAAATCAGTGCTGTGACACTGGGATTCCTGCGCCAACTTTTTTTCTCACATCGCCGCTTAATCTTCACGAGATAAACAGATGAACGAATGGAAGCGGCAGACGCCAGCGCCGGACGGATAACGGGAACCGGGCACAGCCACGAACAGCCACGGCTCGGGCTGTGTTTGTGTGCCTGCGTGCCACGTGCCTGCCCGCATCCAGTGGGACAGCCGCCCCAAATCTCAGAGAGGGGGCTCCTCTCCCGCTCCGGAGACAGCGAGCGAGAGCACCGCGGTGTGCCCAGCCCGCCGGGCAACAACCACCACCACGGGCAGCCACGTAAAAAAAGTTGACACACGTGGGCACGGAAAATCCCCACCTATACGAAAGGGGAAGCCGGGACCGCCCCGTCCCTGCCCGCCGCCCCCCTGCCCATGCCCACGGCTATCCCCATGCGGCGCCGTACCTGCTCGGCGCTGCCGGGCTCGTTGAGGCGATGCTCGGCAGAGAGGTGGTGCCGCAGCAGCAGGGTGCGCTTGTAGTTGCGGGTGCCCTTGCAGAGCTCGTCGTGGCCCCCGGGCAGGGGCCCGCCGGCCATGATCAGCTCGGGGGGCGCGGCGGCGGCCGCGGCCGCAGTACACCAGGCGCAGGACATGAGGCCGGTCTCCTGGCAGTAGTAGAGCCATGGGAACTCCTTGAGCCAGGAGCCCTGGAAGGAGATGTGCAGCTTCTGCAGCAGGGACTTGGGCCTGGCCAGCGGGAAGTGCCGGATGCTCTCCCCCTCGCCGCTGCCCTCCGCCTCGTCCCCGCCGTCGCCCCCCGACCGCCGACTGCTGCTGCAGCTGCCGCCCTCGGCGCCGCTGCCGTCGCCCAAGCTGCCCCCTTCGCCGTCCTCCTCATCGTCGCTGCTGTCACTCAGCGAGCCCCC